>CALYLW010000247.1:447500-540000 GCA_944989445.1 Ampullaceana balthica | reverse complement strand
AAGTTGAGCTGCAACACAGAAGAAAATAATATGAAAATTATCCGAAGCTATCAGGCAAAATAAATCAGTGCCGAATATATTTTCACAAACTATTTTATTTAAAAAATATAGCAATTATAGCATCCTCTACATTCCTTTCGAATTATTTCGCTCCATTTAAATCTCATACTACTGCCCTTCCAACCTGGGTATTTTCTTTATAAATTTTAATTAGTTAAAACATTTTTTTAAGGAAGGCGTTTTTTTTAATTTAAAAAAATATATATAAAAATTCATAAAACTCTACATTAAATATCTCATCTTATGATTTTCCATCTTGATTGCATTTATAACAAATTAGACGTTTGATTATAACTGCACACTATAAAATAAATTAAAAATCAACATTTTTTAAAAACACTCATATTAAAAAAAAATTCCAAATTTGATCCCTGCCTCTTAACATCCCTCATCATTCGCTACCTTCTCCTCCCCCCTCCCTTCTCCCTCTCCTTCCCCCATCCACTTTCATCACCCACCCTCTCAAAAAATTTCGAAAGAAACCAATCGTTTTTTTTCTCACACTATTCCAGACAACATAGAAATTGAGTATTGTTAGTTTTAATTATCTTGTAACATGGCGCCAGTAAGTTGTAAAGTCATCATCGGGGTTTTGACAGCACGGTATTCAAGCCTTGTCACGTGACTAAAAGTTGCAAGTCTGACGACACCCTTTTTCAACCCACACCGTTTTATCAGCATACAAAGCCAGGAGCTGGCTTGGCACGCCGCCCACAAGAGAGAGAGAGGGAGAGAGAGAGAGAGAAAGGGGGGGGGCACAAAGAGCCCTCATTCCAGACTGTACCGGAACCTGTGGTGTCTCAGCCAGACTAAAAAATATGACATCGGAAATGAAGTTAAGATGGATTTGTAGAAAGTAATTTGGGAGTCAGAGGGTTGAGAAGGGTGACGTGGGGGTTGTGGTCTTTGAAGGGAGCGATAGGTGTATGGCACCGGTGGACCCAGGAGATTGTGGTGGATGGCACCGGTGGATCCAGGAGATTGTGGGGGATGGCACCGGTGGATCCAGGAGATTGTGGTGGATGGCACCGGTGGATCCAGGAGATTGTTGGTGGATGGCACCGGTGGATCCAGCAGATTGTGGTGGATGGCACCGGTGGATCCAGGGGATTGTGGCGCATGGCACCGGTGGATCCAGGGGATTGTGGTGGATGGCACCGGTAGATCCAGGGGATTGTGGTGGATGGCAGTGGTGGATCCAGGAGATTGTGGTGGATTGAAATAGTAGATCCAGAAGATCGTGGTGGATTGAAGTGTTGGATCCTCGAGATGCTGGTGGATGTCAGTGGTGGATTAAGGAGATGTTGGTGGATGGCAATAGTAGATCCAGAAGATCGTGGTGGATTGAAGTGTTGGATCCTCGAGATGCTGGTGGATGTCAGTGGTGGATTAAGGAGATGTTGGTGGATGGCAATAGTAGATCCAGAAGATCGTGGTGGATTGAAGTGTTGGATCCTCGAGATGCTGGTGGATGTCAGTGGTGGATTAAGGAGATGTTGGTGGATGGCAATGGTGGATCCAGGAGATTGGGGTGGATGGTAATGGAAGGTCCGGAGAATTTTGTAAATGGTAGTGGTGGATCCAGGAGTTTGTGGTGGAGGCAATGGCGGATCCAGGAGATTATGGTGGATGGTTTTGGCACTTTAGAACATGAGTTGTATCCAAATCATTTTTTTCTTCGAACATTACCATCTGTGGGGCAAGGTACCAAACACTATGAGAACCCTTTGTTAAAGAAAAGAATAAAAAATGCTTTAATGAGATCCGTGGACTTTTTTCATAATCAAAATAACGAGGCATACGAAAATAACCGTAAATGATTTTAGTAACTCTCTCTGAAGTTAACTCTCCCCACATGGGGCGTCTGCTTTAGGATCCTCCAGTCAAAGTGAAAGTACGTTTTCATTCAACTCGGAATTGTCATTGAGAATTGAGAGCGACCACGTCACGTGACACACATTCGTTGTGTCACTAAACTTATATGCACCCCCCACACACTTTTTTTAATAAAAAAAATCTAGTGCTTGATGGAGAGGGTGCTGGTAAATTCAGAGGCGAAGCTAAGATATTTTGCACCAGAGAAACAAAATATGTAATTGGCGCCCCTTATTTATTATTCCTGTTCACTTATAATGTAACGCCAAAAGCCTCATTTTGGCGCCGTTGCCATTGCATCCCTGCCCCCGGATACATGTGTATCCCCGCAACCGTTCTCTACGCCTCTGATTGTGTCCCTCCACTTCTTCACTTCTCGAGAGTACGGTAGACCTACCTTTATCTGATCTCTCAGTACGTGGGTTAATACATCATGTTTGATGGCATGGGTTAGACTCTAGTGCGCGGTCTCTACTTCAATTATAAAGGCTAACATGGCTGTCTGCATGCCGTCCTCTGTATCAGGAGGAGACAACACACGAGCCACGCTGGGACAAGGGGAGATAATTCACATAAAGCGTCTTGACGTTTTCATCAGAGTTTAACAACTTTGTTACATCTATTACCTTTGCTCTAGTAACTGGTAACCCCAGTGAAAAGAATACCTTTTTTTTAAATTATTTTTTTAAATGTCATAATAATAACCCCCTTTTCAGACCATGACGGACAATGGGACAAGTTAAGTAGCGTTCACATGTTTCATTGAGCCACCACCAACGAGCAAGGGATTGTGTGGCTAGAACAATGCCCCGGGGGCCTTGCCAGCGCCGAGGCTCGAACCCGTGACTGTCTTTTTGCCTCGGTTCGACAGTCCAGCGCGCCACCGCTATCCCACCGCGACCCAAAAAAATTATGATGCAGCAGGATATCGATCCCTGTACCTCTCACATGCTAAGCGAGCGCTCTACCACTTGAGCTACAGCCCCTGACATTATCAAAATTGTTAGATGTTCATTAAAAAAAAATATATATAATAAAAAAATAAACATTTATAAAGTATTTTTACAACGATGGTCAACTATTCGGCAGAGGCGTAGGAAGGTGTACAAATGTCTCTGTGCGCGGCGGTATAGGGGCGCCAAAAGGAGGCTTACGACGTTACATTATAATAAGTTAAAAAAGGTATTAAAATGGGGGGGGGCGCCAGTTTTATAGATTGTCCACGGTCGCAAAATATCCTAGCTACGCCTCTGCCATGCGGTCCTCGAAGCTACACAACAAGACCTAAACATTGCTGTGGGCAGTTTTGAGTCTGTTACAGCAGCATTGATGTCCGCAAGTTAACATCATTAAATGATTGGTACGTAGGTGGAAGTCCAGTAAAAAAAAATTGGACAACGCTGAACAAATAAATAGACTTATAACTTGGTGGAAACTTGTTCCAGGATTTGACAACTAATTTTTTATAGCTTACGAGCAACCAAGCCCGTCCAAGGACGTTCCGCCACCGTTCGGTGGCATGTTGTAACTCCCCTCCTACAGCCGTCTCGACCGGCATACATGTGCATCACGTCAAAAATACTATTCATTATAGTTAAAATAAATAACTCGTAAAAACAGAGATTTTGACTATAAATCCCAACGCGCATAACTCAAAATAAAGTATTGGAAGAAATACTGCACCAAAAATAACTCGTTTTGAACGTCCGCGTAGACGTGTTCAATATGATCGGCTGTAGGAGTCATATGTGTTTGAGGGACCAATCGCTATCGATGATCGCACGGAACATAGCCTTTTATTAAATAGGATTTTCCCCACTTGGATTTTATAATGTTTAAAAGAAAATAATACTAATAGTGTCTGAAATTGATACATTATTTCATTTAGGTCTGTTGATATGTCATATTAGGGTTGTTACGGAATATTTTGAGGAGGTGGTAGGCTAGGCAGCCCTGCGCATTATTCGGGTATAACAGTTGGTAAATAACATCTTCTCCGTCTGATCCACTTCATCAAGTACCGATAATCATATAATACGCATTGTTTTATCGCAAACAGAGAACTGATTTTTATTAATTATTTCGTTACTTTTTTTTTCTTTTTAGAGAGAACCGATAGTTAACGTAACTTTTGTACATGGCAGAACAAGGTCATCAGATTATCCAACTATCAAGTTAACCACTTTTACAAGTATCCAACTCTGAGGGTATCCACCTCTGAACGTATCCACCTCTGAACGTATCCACCTCTGAAGGTATCCACCTCTGAAGTTATCCACCTCTGAGGGTATCCACCTCTGAACGTATCCACCTCTGCAGGTATCCACCTCTGAACGTATCCACCTCTGAACGTATCCACCTCTGAACGTATCCACCTCTGAACGTATCCACATCTGCAGGTATCCACCTCTGAACGTATCCACCTCTGAACGTATCCACCTCTGAACGTATCCACCTCTGAACGTATCCACATCTGAAGTTATCCACCTCTGAAGGTATCCACCTCTGAAGGTATCCACATCTGAAGTTATCCACCTCTGAAGGTATCCACGTCTGAAAGTATCCACATCTGAAGGTATCTACCTCTGAAGGTATCCCTTTATTCAACTGTAAATTGCTCTATTAACTGATGACAAGACAATTCCGCGTGTTCTTTTCACCACCGAAAAGCCTGACGTGATAGAAGTCAAACAAACCAATGAAAAGACTAATCATGGCGTCTTTTTGTAAAGGGAATTCGGATAGTGGGCAAGCGCACTTGGAATTTTAGTGTTAAACATTAGACGATTTCTGGAATGTCGAGTTAATATGTGGATTCGGGGCTTCTGGAAATAAGTAATTGAAATATAGTGATCTCCGAACATAATATTGATTCAATGTAAATGACTCAGAGAAAAAAATTATAAAATGGTTTTAATTAAAAGGACTTAGAAATTACACGCCCGGGATTAGCAACGTTCAGTTGTTTACAGGTTTGTGTTCATTAACTCCCACATACTACCTGCCCAGAACCGTCCCCGTTTCATCTACAAACTCCTATACCACCACACCACACAACTCATCAAATATCAACCCCATTACCTTTCCTATATGTATCTATTCCCATTTCAAACGAGAATGTATCCCCTCACCCGCTACTGGTAACCTCCCCCCCCCCAACACCAACCATCATTTAAGTTTTTTTTTAAAGTTAAACTAAATGCATAGATACATTGTTTTCATCCACATATTTTATATTTTATCTATTTACCGTGGCACGGGCATTTTACCTTTCATCGCTCCGATCTCATTCTCCCACCAAATCTCGTTTGCTTTCCTGCCTTCACGTAGATGACTATGTTTTATGTAAGATTAAAAAGGGGGGGGGAGAAATAAAGAGTTAGAGAGAAAGTGAAAAGCAAAGAGAAAATGATTTCGAGGAAAATAAAGATAATGATATAGAAAATTGGTATCCATTGTATCCACGTCTTCCAACCTCAAGTTCCTGATACCCTCACTGAGAATCCATTGCGGACAATGAAGCATCATCTTCACGTAAACATATAGAAAACTTCACTCAACATATTACGTGTCAGAATACGGTCAACATCTTGACCGTCGGCATGGGCACTTTCAATATAGAAGGAGAAGAGACCTAGCGAAGAAAGATGAAGACTGTGAGAGAAGAAGAGAGTCGAGCATGGAAGAATAGCATGGACACCAGGGCTATTATAAGCATCATCAAAGTCGTATAGAGCAACAAGAAGAAAGATTGAGAAAGAGAAAAGAGATGAAAATATTTAGGCGGGGGAGGGGTGATAAAAACTTAGAAATCTGAAAAGAAAGATGTGGTGAGAAAGAAAGAGAGCGCGTTAAATTAAAAGAGAGAAAGAGAGGTTGAAAGAGGTAAGGAGAACTTTGCACAGTTGTGCATGTCTCTCTTACTTCCCCTCTGGCTCTTTATTTCCTTCGTTTCTGTCCTTCTCTCCCGCTCTCTTTCTCTCTATTTCTCACACCCTTCTATAACACATTTTCTTCTTATATTTGAATGATTAATCTCATTTGACTGAGTCAAAGACTTTTTCATTTCATCTCATCACTTGTTTGGAGGTAGAGGATGTGTGGGATGAATGCGCGAATACCTAACACTCAAACTTAAAGAGGCGCCGGAGACATCTCAATTTTTGGGGGGTGAGGTCACGCACTTTCGGGGCGAGGGGAACCACTTAAGAAAATTTATCTGTACAGTTTGTTTGAAGAATCCAATTTGACCTCTAGGACCACACTCCCCCATTCCCCTCCACCTTCCCGTTTTCCAGGTGGGCCATCACCTCAACATGAATCGGCACTTTACCGGTGAGTTGAACAGGTGGGGGGGGGCTGCTTATGTTGACCCTTCCGCCATGTTGTTTGCTGAACCAACACTCGGGACGTTCCGCCGACAGCCGAGACCTCCCGAAAAGGTGGCGCTGGTGGTCTATGAAACACAACACTCGGGAGCGTCCGCTCGTTTAGTTGTTCCATTCATTACCGGCACTTGTCCACACAGTAAGACAAGTTATCGTGCCAGAAAATATTGACTGTCCCCTGGGCAAAGGAACGGGCAGAAGACCAGGCTTTAAATTTCCCTCAGAGGGTTGGGGCTTGTGATTAGTTCCATCGCGCGTGATGCACTGAGTGACTGACGCGCCGGTGTCACAATTTACAACTGGTGAAAGGGGAAAAAAAAATAAAATAAATGTCCGATGATTGTGCAGACATCTGGACTAAAGAGACAGAACTCTTGGTGTGGGTAAATGTGGATGGATGTAAGGGGGAGGGGGGGCGTTTACAGAGGGTGGTCAAGTCATTCAATAAAACAAAGAGAGGGGGGGTTATACGGCAATATTCGGATGATCAAGAACACAAAATTTACATCTTGCGCTGGTTGGGCCTGGGGGCCCTTAATATCGTTTTTGTGTGTGCATATTTATCTATATAAATAAAAATCAAGGTATGTATGTATGTATGTATGTCCTTAATAGCTGACTAAACCATTCATCCGAACACCATGAAACTTTTGGAGACTTTTGAGTACGCTCCAGGGATGGTAACTGGCAACTTTGTTTTGCAATATTTAACACTCATGGGGTGCCGGGGGGCCCATAATATGATTTTTTTCTTATATGAGCTATATAAAAATTAGTTGAAGCGTTAGCTATTAGGTAAATTGATGGATGTTAACCAAACTTTGTATATAAAAACTTGGTAGCTAATCTTGAAATACTATTGGGCAATAATTTCCCAATGTCTATTTCTTCGGGGCTGGGGGCCCAAAATGTCTTTTTCATAAACGTCTAAGATTGTATTCCCCATTGAAGTATTACAGATCTAGATAAATATAGAGAAATATATACACTATGAAATTGATTGAAATAAACAGGTGTTTTGAACTTGACATCTTGCACTAATTGGGCCCTGGGGCCCTTAATGTCATTTTTTGCTTCTATGAGCTATATAAAAATTAGTTTATGTGATAGCTACTGAGTAAATGAATGGATCTTAACCAAATCTTTGTATATAAAAACTTGGTAGCCCATATTAAAATAAATTTTAAAAACCCGTAAAAAACCAAGTTTTTGACTATAAATCCTTTATGAATGAGACGTAACTAAAAGAATGTTCATTATAATACGCAGCGCAAGACCATCCAAAAATACAAAATTGCAGTTGTGTCGTAAAACATGTTTAATATAATGCGCACCGATCAGGAATATGTTTATAAAAAGTGCTGTCAATAAAATACGCACCTTATTGCGCGACAGAAAGGTTGTTCAATATAATACGCACCGCGACGCTCTATCTCAAAAAATAGCATGATACATAGGAATAAATAAAATAATCTAAAAAATCAATAATTCAATTACGGTACATGTGATCGATCTGAAATTTTAATACATTGTTTTTATCATCGGTGCAAAACTGCCTGCAAAATGTCAGCTTGCTAGCTTACGAGGAAGTGGGTTAAAAATCGATCCAAAGTTTTTGCGCAAGCAAGCAATCAAGCAAGCAGACATCACGAGTTAATATAAAGGATTTAATAAGAAAAACCCGTAAAAAACCAAGTTTTTGACTATAAATCCTTTATGTACGAGAAGTAACTAAAAGAATGTTCATTATAATACGCAGCGCCAGACCATCCAGAAATACAAAATTGAAGTTGTGTCGTAAAACATGTTTAATATAATACGCACCGATCAGGAATATGTTTATAAAAAGAGCTGTCAATAAAATACGCACCTTATTGCGCGACAGAAAGGTTGTTCAATATAATACGCACCGCGACGCTCTATCTCAAAAAATAGCATGATACATAGGAATAAAAAAAATAATCTAAAAAATCAATAATTTAATTACGGTACATGCGATCGATCTGAAATTTTGATACATTGTTTTTATCATCGGTACGAAACTGCCTGCAAAATTTCAGCGCGCTATCTTGCGAGCAAGTGGGTTAAAAATCGATCAAAAGTTTTGGCGACAAGCAAGCAAGCAAGCAAGGTCCGCCGCAGACACCACGAGTTAATATAAAGGATTTAAAAAGGGCACTGCATGTCTAACAGGTTTTGAACATATTAATCTTGAACCGAATGGGCCCGGGGGCCCCTTAATGTATTTTTTTCTTATATTAGCTAAATAAAAATTATTTTAATTGTTAGATAATGAGAAGATAACTGGATTATGACCAAACTTGGTATATAAAAACTTAAAAGCCTATATTAAATTACTAGAGGGCAATGAACTCCTAATGTCCATTTCCTCGGGGCTGTGGGCCCTAAATGTGTTTTTACTAAACTCTTAGTATATTGTATTCCCCATTCAATTTTACACGATATTGAGCAATATAGATAAATATATTTATATATTTGTAATGAAAATGAACAGATTTTCGAACGTCATATGTTAACCTGATGGGCCTTAAAGTAATTTCTTTTTTATCTATATATGTATTCCTTTTTACTGAAATCGTTGCAACGCACGACGGGTCTGCTAGTTGCATATAAAAAACAGCATAACAATCTTATAAACAAGAATTCAAGGACATACTTATTGTACTTTAGTGTTGAAATTGCACAAACTGCACACATTTACTTGAATTTTTAGTTTTAAACATAATGAATGGCTCTCACGGAATTATTTTTCAAAATATGTGGTGTTTATGGCTCTCTCAGACAAAAAGCTTCCCGACCCCTGGCATAGATGTTACTTGAGACAAAAGTAAGTCGCTTATACAACCCTCATTGCCAGAACTATAACAAGGACAATAATAATAATTATTATTATTTTTATCATTCGTATTAATCCCCGCTTTATGAATGACTCAACGAATGAGTTTCCGCCTAAAGATTTTATCACTGTAATACTCACCACTACCCCCTCAACCTCTGTAAATACCAGTGACGTACAGCATGCACCACGGCGGATTTAAATCAGGAACAGCAACTCAATTAGATGTCTAGAGTGTGACTTCATTCCCTTTCCCAGTCGAGAGAGCCGAGGATAATATGTTCCACGAGCCTTGATCAATGACCGCTGTCTGCGTTTCTGCAAATCGGCACCTGCAGTGTTTTCTTGGGGAGATTACTTTCAATTATCGGATAATGCAGAGTTAATGCGGAGACATCTTGATTTATTTATAATACCTACTTCCAGTGGTCGTATTTTTTAGAATAAAGAAATCAGACGCGGAAGGGTGTTGAGAGACGATAAATGATGAATTGAGAGGAAATCCCTACAAAAATAACACACACGCAATTTTATTTAATAAATATTAACTTTATATGTTTATATTAAGGGTGTACCGGATTTCGAATCCGGCTCCTGTAAATCTGGAATCCGGCCATTTTTACAAATCCGGCTCCGACTCCGGCCGGATCTCACTTCATAAATCCGTCCAAAGCCGGCTACGGTCGGATTTCAAAATTTTGAATCCGGTACAGCCCTAGTTGAAATTTATGGCAAAAAATATGACAATTTAATTAACATGTCATTCATCACTCCCTACACATTTTTAACATTATTTTTTTCCAGCCCCTTTAAATCCTTTGAATATTCTTTACAATTTTTATAAGGATCCACAAGCTAGTAATCCTCATATTCTAGGTCCCAGCTGTACTCTTCCTTTCTGCTGTCTTTGTGGGGAGACTTCTGATTGGTCAGTATATGAAATGTTTACATTGGTCTGTAACCAAGGGAGAGAGGCCTTTTGACTGAAAACGGATCCTTGGTGGCAATATGACACACGTGATGCTTAGAGATTATAACACACGTGTGCTAATGTCGACAATTTTCTTGTCTGGTCCCGTCGATGTTTTTTCATAAAAAAAATAATAACATGAATTCAATTAAAATTTAAATCTTTATTTCTCATCTATCATATCCAAATAAGTTGAGGAAGGTTTTCTCTTCCATCATTTAAAATTTTTAAAAATTGACATAATGACTAGAGGATTAAAGACGGAATTTTATACACATGAAAAATGGTCGGGAATATTCGTGAGATACTTTGCCATTTACTGATTAAGCATAAAGTTGAACCATTTCGTAGTGTGGGCAAAGTTCCCTCTAAGGTTCGTTGGTCCGTGTGAAAAGTAAGAAAGCTCGTGTTTAAAATCGCACAGCATCCATTTTTGGTGCAATATTCTAAACTGCTGCGCCGCGTCGGTCAGATATCTGCGCGGTCTCGCAGCTTAAAGGGAACATTGGGGTGCGGGCGTGTGGGGGGGGGGTCAGTTTGGAGAAAATAACTTAAAATAAAAATACATCACAAAGAAAGAGGTCTGTTTTACGTCATCAGCCATCATTAATCACAGGATACAATCATCACAGGGTACAATCATCACAGGGTACAATCATCACAGGGTACAATCATCACAGGGTACAATCATCACAGGGTACAATCATCACAGGGTACAATCATCACAGGGTACAATCATCACAGGGTGCAATCATCACATGGTACAATCATCACAGGGTGTGAGAACAATACCAGCACCGGGGACAGGCTTATAGTCGGCTGCTTTCATTTATGACGATATTTACCAAATCTACTTTCGAATTTCTATGATACTCTTAATTTAGGGGGAAATGTGAAATAAAATCATTCATAGTTATAAAATACTTCAATTTTATTTCTCATGTCTCGTTTCAAATTTCCATAACCATCTAAATTAAATGAAAATTAATGTAAAATAAAATCATCTATCATCATGAAATTCTTCAGTTTATTTCTTTTGTCATCAGACGTCATCTCACATTGTTACTACAATAAAATGTTGCACGGCTGGCATAGGATCAGAATCGTTTCTTACGGCTTAATATTTATGATAGCTTTTTTTATAGATCTGATTTATTTTCACATCTGAATCTCCTGCGAGATTTGACGTTTTCTGCTAACGACGTGTAGGTCTCCTCTTCTGTTCGTGTAACTGCTGCTGTTATAGAGACGTCTGCTTGAACCCTGGCAATGTCAACGTCTGATAAAATCAGATCTCACCTCAGGTCACGGGTATCCAGGTGCGCTGCCGCCACTTCCACTTGGTGAGGGGTGGGGGGGGGAGTTGAGGAGTAATGGCGGAAGATTGTCAAACAGCCAATCAGAAACGAGATACGAAAATAAGTCTTAATATACTGAGGTTGAATAGGTCGCGGCCCTTTCGAAGATAGTAGAAGATATTCACAAATGATACCACTATATCAGAGGTTCTCAATCATTCTTAATTTGTTGTCATAACTTTTAAAAAATAAAAATAAAACAAGCTTTTATGTTTAAGCTTATTAACAAAAGACTGGACTGTCGAGCAAAAGAGAGTGACAGGTTCGAGCCTCGGTGCTGGCAAGGCCCCCCTGGCATTGTGCTAGCCACACAATCCCCTGCTCATTAGTGGTGGCTCAATGAACCTTTTGAACGCTACTTCCCTTTCCGCATAGGCCGTCATGGTCTGAAAATGGGTTATTATTATTAACAAAAGTTAGTTTGAAAAAAAATTATCTATGTTTAACAGATTAACACTATCTTAAGTAAAATGTAGGACTATCACCGTCATTGCGAGGTCAGCAACCTTTCAATGTGATTTTTCAACAGTAATAGTTTACAATAAAAAAAGCAAGACATAAAATCTACCTTACCTGCGGAAACTAAGAAAGTATAGAAAATAAAAGAATGGGCAAAAGTCTTTTACTAAAATAAAGCTGAAAAGAAAAAATATAAAGGTAAGAAAATTGCAATTTAAAAACCAAAACTAGAAAAAAGACATTAAATATATTTGCATAATTTTGAATCTGTTCATGGTATCGTTCATGAAGTTAAACTAACGAATCGTTTTATCAAATCTTTTCCCATAAAAATCTTAACTGGTTGGACCGGGTTTTCCGTAAGAAATTGAGAGCCCCTGGTTTTAGTTAGAGCCGAGATTTCTTTCACCTCTGCGGGACACTAAACGAGCCCAGCGCGAGGACCTAATGATCCCTTGTTTTGATAGGGAGCTGGCTGTACAAATATTATGAATAGATGTATTTTGTCTGTGTTCAGTCGTCAGGTCTCGCTTGATCTAATTAGATAGGAAGGTACGGCCGAGAGTCTGTCAGAAGAAAAGGTGGTCTAAGGCCAAGAAGGACATCAAAAACCGAGGGCAGTCAATAGGGGGTGGATATGGACATGCGGGACCGGGTTATGGTTCGTGGGTGAACAAAAGTGGCCAATGGATCGTAAAAAATATGAACCTGCTGAATGTTAATATGTAGATTAAAGAGGTCGGCCCAAGGTTAGAAATAAATGGATATATAGTTTGTCGTAGCAGTTCTAAGTGTGTCCATAGATTTTGAAAGTTGGTGGTAAAGACGTATACACTTAAATTAAAAAATGCTAAAATACTTACTAAAAAGAATGGACGGCCCCGCTTTAAGGCCCATTTAAAACCAAGCAAATTGAATATATACATGTTTTTTTAAAAGGCATACACAAAAATAAGGCCACGAGAAATAGTTTACAGGAAGAAGAAAAAAAGATAAAATCCCATAACATTTTTATGGAAGAACTAAAATTGTCGGCAAAAATTTTTGTTGCAAGGGCATTTACGATTATTGCTATTCTCTTCTACCAGGTGCGCCAAACAATGCATTCAAAAACTACAGAAAGTTCAAAATTCAACTGCCAGACTAGTTTTTAAGGGGAAAAAAACACGACCATATTACTCTGCTACTTTACTCACTTCATTGGCTCCTATACAAGCCCGAATTGATTACAAACTGTCCGCTCTCTGTCGCAACTTCTTTGCTGACTGATGCCCTTCCTATCTTACTGAACTTCTCTCTGTCTACTCATCCACTCGTCAGCTACGCTCTTCGGCAGACACACGTATTCTCTCTGTCTCTAAGACACTAAAACATTTGGTGAAAGGTTTTTCTTTTTTTGTGCCGCCAAACCATGGAATTCTCTACCATTACACATCCGCAGTATTCCCACTACGAAGGCATTCAAGACTGCACTTAAGACACATATTTTCAAACTTTAATTTCAAAATTAATTTTAAAAAAACAACAAAATTTCTTCTAACGATAAAATGTGTACCTTACTATCATTTATGTGGTTGTTAGGATATGAATGTTTATTGAATACTTATATGTATGGTATTATTTCTATGTAAAGCGCCGTGAGCCCAGTCCTTGCTGGGGTACAGCGCTGTATAAATTATCAATTTATTATTATTATTATTATTATTATTACGAAGACATTTCGGGTAGGATAAAGGTAGGATAGCGAAGTCAATAGTGCGCTCGCCTCAGAAGCTGAGGGGCGTGGGATCGAGCCCACGTTAAAGCCACAATAAAAATGTTGATGAATGACTAAGTGAAATTGCGTTAAAAAGATGAACTTGTTTGAAATAAATAGGAAGTTGAAGATATATAAGTGGTGCGCAAAGAGAATGCGTAGTGATGATGATGGCTTTCTTCTTTGATGAAAATTTATTTCTTCCATAGCAACTAACACTATTCATGCTGGCCTTATAGCATGCTCGTTGAGCTCTGATTTTCAAAATCTCTCTCATTTAAAAAAAAATCTTCAAATGTTTTAAAAATGTGTCTTTGTTTTCACGGTCTTTCAAAAGTGTCGGAAGACTGTACCACAATGTTTGTGCCGCTGATTCAAATGAGCGAGCGCACGCCAATGGACTTGCTCCTATGTTCATCCATTCCGGGAACTTTAGGAAGGGACGCCGTTCCATTTAGAGATATGTATTCCAATGTTAATTCATTCAAATACTGCCTCGCGTGTTTGTTCATACAGCCATTACACAGTGACAGTGGTTTATTCGTTCAGCCACAGGAAGACAAGAGTTCCTAAGTGTCGGTTTGATGTGGTCTGACTTTCTCATCTTTAATACAGTGAACTTGTGTGTCGATTTGCCTTACTTCTGTAAATGGGGAGAAGATTAGGTAATCTGATGAAACACACCACCACATCATATGTGAACCATGATATTCAATAGTGAACAATGTTGTCCTCAACTATGTAACTGTGTCATTTATATAAATACTAGAATTTTATCACCCGTCAAAAATGACGGAAGTTTTCAAAACAAATACACATCAGATTAAAAAATAACGTACCACAGAACTTTCATTTATTTTATTTATTTTTATTTGATTCATTTATTATCATATTGAACAATTTTATGCGAAACGTTCGAAAAGTGTTATTTCTGGTGCAGTAATTTAGTGCGCTGCTTTCTAAAATTATAAACAGCATTACATTACAACCATACAGACGACGTGAATTGAGTATATTGATCAATTATATAATTATTATAATTATTAATATTATTATTTAATTGGTGATGAAACTAAAGAGTTGATGTGGTGCTGAATGAGTTATTATTTCACGTCTACGCTTTGTGCAGGACACTGTCATGAATAATGTTAATCAAGTAGATGGTGACATTCAGTTAAGTTAAAGCCTTGACCCCAGAAAGACGATGCTGTGAGGGTCAGGCAAAACAAACCACGCGAGATCCCGTGTCATTCGACAGGTGCATGTGCAGCTTCACGGCATTTGAATTTCAATGGCATTAACATGACGTCATTTGGATAACCAATCATAAACTCACAAATGGAACCACTTGACGTCATCACAGGAGTAGGTGTTTGTATCCAAACATGAAAACTACGATTTGAAATTACGTTTAATTTCTTTTAATTGCGTTTAATTACGTTTAATTTCCTTTTTAAGAGACGTATAAATATATATATATATATGTATTTATGTGCATATATATTGTTATAAATAAGTTATATATTATGTTTGATTGCAATTAGTTATTTTTAATGTCACTGTAGAGATCACATGTGTACTTAATCACGGCGATGCCTTCTAGAAGCGTAATAGTATGGGCTTCAAGTTTCACATGTAATCTCTATATCTATTCCCGATAAAGCGAGAATGTTCATCTTCTAGTATAATCAATAAAATTTAATATACAGTGGCACCACGGTATACGGCTGCTTCTGAATTAGTCCAACTTTGTATAGGTCCTGTTTGGACGCGAAAGATTTTTGATTGGTATACGACCTTCGTTTGGATTACTACCCGCGTGTTATAGAACTTGTATGACACAAAATGACACATAGCACATGTGTAACTTATATGAATCAAAACATTGCGAAATACTCTTGTCTGTACGGCAGTTGCTACTATACGGTGAACGACTTGCGCAATATATGTGAATTTTCACTTGATTTTGTGTTTTTCTTGTAACTTGTTACTGATTCCGCTAACCATGAGATCTAAGAAAATTAATGAGAGGAGCTAAAAGAGATTTTTGAAAAGGTTGAAAGAGACATGCGTATCCGAGAATTAGTTGCAGCATACCGAATGCCGGGAGCAAATATGTCTTTGATTGGGAAAAACAAAGATGTTATTAACAGGGCAAATATTGCGAAGGTGGAGAAATCGCTTACAAAACAAATCAGGGACATTAGTGCATATTGAAAAATAGCTTTTGATCTAAAATCTAAATAATAGAAAAACTGGGGGGGGGGCTCGTCTAAGTTCTTTTTATTTATATTTATATATTCAAATATTGTTTAAATTACTTTATACAACCTTGTCAATACATAGATAACATGTAAATGACAACATGATTTTTTTAAATCATGGTAACGGATTAATCATTGTCCCTTTATTTACTATGGGCAAAATACGTTTAGTAAAAGTCCAAGGACTTTGCAGATTAAGGTCGTACACCGAGATATCACTGTCTATTTATGTGTTCATCACTCGAAGAGAAGCTCTTGCATTGTATTAGACATGATTGAGGAGATTGGCGTATTTTCTGCTTCGTGTTTACTATCTGTTTAATATTGATGTCTTACTTAATCAATATATTGGGATCCTACTGGGTATCAAGTTTTATTTTTACACATTGTTTAAATTTACATTTTCAGGGGAAGCATGGATTCGTGTGTGAGGGTGTGTGCGTGGTGCTTAAATATGTGTGTGTGTTTGTTTGTTTGTTTGTTTGTTTGTGTGTGTGTTTGTGTGTGTGTGTTTGTGTGTGTGTGTGTGTGGGTGTGTATGTGAGGGTGTGTGCGTGGTGCTTAAATAGGTGTGTTTGTTTGTTTGTGTGTGTGTTTGTTTGTGTGTGTGTTTGTTTGTGTGTGTGTGAGGGTGTGTGTGTGTGTGAGGTTGTGTATGTGTGTGTGTGTGCATTGTTGAGAAGAAAACTGCTGGAAATTATATTTTTTAAAACTAATTTTTATAATATACAGTAAAGCTGGTAAATTCTGTAACGATTTTAACGTGACATACTGATTTTTCCGTCAAATACTAATCCTTCTGTAATCAATTTTTCCTCGTGTCCGTGTAATCAAAGATCATCATCGTTTCCACATTAGACATACTGTTATCGTTTAATCTTTCCCTCCAATCTTAAGATTTCCTTCGAGTTGTACCATTTGCCTGGGAGAAGCATTAGTGGGTATGGGGATAGATAGCCCTGCCAGGGAGACGCTTATTTGGGGGCATTTTGGTTCAATAGAAGAATAATAATAATAATAATAATAATATAATAATAATAATAATATAATAATAATAATATTAATAATAATAATAATAATAATATAATAATAATAAGAATAATAATAATATAATAATAATAATAAATTGCTAATTTTTATAGCGCTGTTTCCCAGCAAGGAGCCGGGCTCACAGCGCTTTACATGGAGATAATAACATACATATAGTAATTTAAATATGCATTCTTTCCATAATTAAACAATATAATTTGCAATTGCCACGCAAGTAGTGTCTGTCAGTCCTGACGCTACTAATTTTAGAAAGCAGGGAAAACCAAATTACTGCACCAATGCATCAAAAGGTGTGCAAATTAAAGATGCGCTGTAAAAAAAATATTATATGACGTCATTGTTTTCGCTGATATTTTAATTTTGGAAAAGGGAACAAATCGGAACAATGTAAAAAGAGGATTTGATGATGGTTAATTCTAAACTCAAAAAAACAAAGGGGGCGCCTTAGGCGCCCTGCAACGCAACCCCTATTATAAAATACTTTGTGTAAATTTCAGAAAGTTTAATATTTCGTATTTATCAAACAAGGACAAGTTAGTTGGGCATTTGAAAAAGGTCGGCGCTGTAGGCGTCCTAAAAAAGTGCATTTTTTAATAAAATAATAGATTTCATCTGAAAACTTCCGTAATTTTTAACGGGTGATACGCTAGTAACCACATAAATAACAGTACAATACACATAAATTACGTTAATCATTAAAAAGAAATGGTGTTTCTTTAATTTTGAAAATAAATTTTGAAAAAATGCGTCTTAAGTGCAGTCTTGAAGGTCTTGATAGATGAAATACTCGGATGTGTAAGGGTAGAGTATACACTGTATAGCGCTAATTTCCTTGTAAAAAATTTTTTAAATACATTTTTGGTTTGGAGGGAAGGGAGTAAAATCTGAAGCCCAGCTCAGGGTTAAAAGACTCTGGCTCCACCGTAGACCTGTAGGACAGCTAGGACCCTTAGAGCATCTAGGACCTGTATTACATCTAGGACTTGTACAGGAATAAGGTCTAGGACGTTAAAATCGATACTCTATATTGCATGACGTTACAATATCCGAATCGTGAAAGTACCCCAGAGTGGGCTTATATAGTGGATTCAGACGTAGCCATCTAGCTACAAAACAAGCCCTCTAGCCTCAAATATGGTTACCTACCTTCAAACATGGCTATCTACCTACAAACATTGACATCTTCATACAAACATGGCCTTCTACCCTCAACATGACCATCTACATACAAAAAATTGCCATCTACATACAAACATGCCCTTCTACCTACAAACATTGCCTTCTACCCTCGACATGGCCATCTACATACAAACATGGTCTTTTACATACAAACATGGCATTCTAGCCTCAACATGACCATCCACCTACAAACTTGGCCATCTACATACAAACATGGCCATCTACATACAAACTTGGCCATCTACATACAAAAATGCCCTTCTACATACACACATGGCCTTCTAGCCTCAAATATGGCCACCTAACTTAAAACATGGCCATCTACATACAAACATGGCATTCGAACCTCAACATAGCATTCTACCTATAAACATTGCCATCTACTTACAAACATGGCCTTCTACATACAAAAATGGCCTTCTACATACAAACATGGCCTTCTAGCCTCAAATATGGCCACCTAACTTAAAACATGGCCATCTACATACAAACATGGCCTTCGAACCTCAACATGGCTATCTACCTATAAACATTGCCATCTACTTACAAACATGGTAATCTAGCTACAAAGATGACCGTCACCACTGCCATGCGAATAGACACATTGATTTGCATGTCTAGAAGTGACTAAAATGTAAGTTTGTAATTGTAATCCTCATTGACTTTCAAACAAATATTTTCTTTTGAATTGACACTATGACCCCTGACCTTACAGTTCAATGAACTCCTCCAACGGGAATTATGCCTCCTACAGACTCACACATTTACAAATATTTTTGTATGCGTTTTGTATGGGACAAAGCTCGAAAAATACAGATTGAAAGAAATATAATATTTAAAAAAATAAAATATTAGGCCGACTTTCCGAAAGATTTTCCATTGGTACTTGACTTCCTTCAATCCAACAATGGCTCCACCTGAAATTGTTCCCTCACCTTTCAGTAACAACGCCTTTTACCCCTGAGCCGGTCTCCCCCTCCCTTCCCCCCGCCCCCACACCACTTTTCAATTCTCACCGTCTCGCCACCCGTAACACCTTAAATGAAGTGTAAACCGATTTCGGGTAGCCTCCTCTGATCAATGAAATCGGGGAGCTTTCTCCTCTCCCCTTGCATTGTTGAGCCGTCGAGATCCGTGGCCGACAGACCCGGGCAGTTTGCCACGCCTGATGAGCGCCGACTGTGTGCAGGCCGGCGGAGCGGAAAACGTGAAACAAATCCCGTGAAGCTTATGGTCAGGGTTTTCCGCGTGAGGGTGGGGGGGGAGAGGGCATTGTCCACTGTGGTCAGGCGGGTATTGTTGGAAAGGGGGTCGGGGGGGGGTTGGTGCCAAACAAGACAGTAGTTGGAATGAGGTAGGGCGCTGGTCTTTGCGGTCCTAGACGTTACCCCCTCCCCCTGGAAGGTGTCAGTCGTAACGGAATGTCACGAGAGGAAATGAAACAGCAATACACGTTGACGGGCCTCTCGTCACTTGTGTTGTTGTTTACGCCTTGATTCCATTGTTCCAGAGTTTACACTCGGGTACGAGGGGGGCGTATCCGTCTCCGGGTTAGTGGAATTGGAAATGGTTAGCGAGGCGCGGTCGAGTGTCGACGTCTTTTCAGAAATGTTGACATCAATCTTTTTACAACCTCGCCGATGGATGCGTTATACGGTAAAAGTTATGTCATGGTTTCAATCCTTGACCACAGGGGCAAGCAACTCTGCTTTACAAAAAATTGAGAGTGAATACGTCGTCGTTTCTTGGTTCCTCGTAAATATTCAAGATCTCCACTACTTCAAACTGCCTATGTGACATAATGGCTATTTCGAAATTTTTTGAACAATCATGCCTTAATATATTTTTAGGTAAATAACACGTAAAGATAAAATTAGTGATATATGAACAAAGTTGGACGCAATAATCTGCTGTATAGAAGGATCGTATTTAATCATCAACTCAACATCAACATACATAATTTCCATAATGGATGTAATGCTTCTTGGATGTAATGCTGATCTGTTCAATAGTACGCACCAAAAATTACTGCACCAAATATAACTATTTTCGAACGTCCCGCATAAAATTGTTCAATATGATAATAAATGAATCAAATAAAAATAAATAAAATATATGAAAGTTCAGTATTACGTTATTTTTTAATCTGTTTATTTATTTTGAAAACTTCCGTCATTTTTGACGGGTGATTCGATAGTATATATGATGATTATCCTCCGCCTCTATGGTTGTTTAGGTATATGTGCTGTGTACAATTGTTTGTTCAAATGTTGCTGTTTGGTATGTGTTAATATTCAGCTTGGATGCTTGTGTCAGTCTAATATTTTACTGCTAAGGGACGGGACTCATTGAAGTTCTTCTAAATGTCAGCTTCAATATAAAACGTAATCTGAAAAGCAACTATCGTTATAAAACTGTAAACTGTAAATAGCAAAACGTAGTCTAATTGTAAACTGTCATTGTAAAACATAGTCTATAATTGTAAACTGTCATTGTAAATTATTGTCTAAATGTGAACTGTCATTGAAAAACACAGTCTAAATATCAACTGCCGCTATAAACTCAATCTAGATATCAGCTGTCGATATCAGATTTCGTCGGACGTCAGACCAATGTGACACAGATTTTGTCAGCTGTCACTCCAGGCAGAAAACACGCCAGCAATTTTTAGTTCATTTAATTGGTGCACAAAACTCGCGCTCGTCTTTTTAAAAAAAATTTTTTTTACATTTTTAAAAAAAATCTGGTTCTCAAACCGTGAGAAAAGATAAAATATAATAAAATCAAAGACAGAAGAATATTCATGGAAAAAAAAGAAGAGAAAATGAAATAAAGTTAATTAGATCATCGAGTTATTCAAATGAGATAATTTCGAACAAAATCCAAAAATGGACAGTACCTTATTTTGTAGCACAATTTAATGTCTATTTATGAAGCTTTTCAACGTCATTTAGTAATGGATGATTACTGAGGCGAATACAAGAGCGAGTTGAAGCAGTATCTGTTGAGAAATAATATTTTAAAAAGAATTACAATAAATTAGAAGATGAATTTCACGTAATATTTTAAACTACATTAACTATACATCTTCTTTAAAAAGTGTCAGGGTCTATCGGGGAAATGAAGTGCAATTGTTTTGTAAACTTGGTAGGTTCCCACACAACCCAATACACAATTTCTCGTCCCCCACACAACCCAATACACAATTTCTCGTCCCCCACACAACCCAATACACAATTTCTCGTCCCCCACACAACCCAACAACTCAAAAGCTCGTCCCACACACAACCCAACCACTCAACAGCTCGTCTCACACACAACCCAACCACTCAACAGCTCGTGCCACACACAACCCAACCACTCAACAGCTCGTCCCACACACAACCCAACCACTCAACAGCTCGTCCCACACACAACCCAACCACCCAACAGCTCGTCCCACACACAACCCATCACCGAGTTCTAAGTTTCTAGCGAAGATCACACAAATGATAAGAGTATAACGGAATAGCCCAGCAGAATAGGGTTTGAGAGGCGGATTGGTCAAGAGGCTCGGGATTCGACTCAGTTTCAGACCTCTCACAGAGCTAATCACCAAAACCCGAGGCCCTGTTGAGACAAATCACCTGGACATATTGACGCGTCACGGGTCAGGAGGCACACACCCACCTTGACCCCCCTCCCCCCACCCTAGTCCCGTCACGGCGATATGTTCCCGTCCAGTGTTGACAAAAGAAATTCAGGTGTTCCTCTAATTAGTTCATTTCTACTCCTTCTCCCCCATCTTCAACATTACCTGGCCAACAATTAGCCCAATTTTCGCCTTATTCCCCCCCCCCTTTTTTTGTTTTGTTTTGCCCCTTCAACCAATAAACTCATCGCGCCGTGAAATCGCCGTGATCCCATTGGCCACCTGTCCACTTGTACTTCCTATCTATTTCAAGGACGTATCTTTTTTCATCCGTAATTTTAATCCTCCTATAATTCTCCCCTATCGGTATCTTGTTGTTGTCGTCATCCTTCCCTCCCTCCCCCACCCCCACTTTCCCTGATGCCCATCCAAGTTTTACCCTCGTGCCCGGTGTTGGGGAAACATTGAAATGTTCCGCTCTTCAGTCCGGGAGACAAGGGGGCGTCAAATCGTCCGATCAGATGCCAAAACCGTTCGTGCGGCCATACATTGTCGTCTGCGGTTCAAGGCCTGCTTGTCAGATCCCATCAGCCCCTTCGTGCGTGTCTCGGCTTTGATGTCGTCTGCTACCACCTTTCATTAAAGCCGGGAATATGGAAGGACGTGGTGCGCCATTTTTTTTTGTATTTCCGCCTATGAAAATAAAATTGGAACAAGAAAAAGAATATTCAAATTATTTTATATTTCCAGGGAGTACCGTTGCATGATGCTAAAAGCAATGCTTTATGGTTGACGCAGTCTCACAATTTTCCGTTCATGTTTAAACCATGCTCATTCCAGGGTGAACAAAATTATATTTCGTCACGTATTTCTACAATTAAATTTTATCCTTCACTAAACGAACCAATCATATTTTATCCAAATTTCTATGCATTATTTTGCCTTCCAACAAACCAAATGACTTTGACACGGCTATTAAGCTATTAATAACTCATAACAAAACGTCAGGTTTTTTTTACCTGCATTATTGGACAAACGTGATCCGAAGTTCTACTACATGCCAATCAACCGCCATGACGTCAGTTTTCCAACACCAATACATTCCTATTTGTTCGCTTCCGTCGCCTCCTAATAAAAACTCGTGGCTCGAACTTGTGGGCACAGGGCTGCCGTGACAAACTACTAATTTATAGAGTTGACCACGGCAACACCTGGGCCGGTGGAGCTTTCATTGACTGGTCCGGCCGGGGGCACAAATATTTCCAAAATCTGCGTTCCTGTCTTGGTAACCAGGTGAATGTATTGTGGTTCGCACCAGATCTCGGGGGCGAAAAAGGTTCGTTAGTGCGCGTTCAGAAGAGGTGCGAGATGTATTCAATCAAATGTGGCCGAGGGTCTGATTGGGGAAGTTGAACATCAAAGGTGACCTTGACCTGGCGTGTAACCAGGGAGTGTGCTCAATGAAAAGCGTTTAGATTTCTTGATCAGAAGTTAAGAACATATTTGCGAGGCCGCGAATAGCAGGTTTATTTGACGGTTATCGTTAATTTAACCTTTACACAATTGTTGCTTTAATCGCCACCACCCACCCCACCCCCTCTTCTACATGCACGCGGTTTAAGCATTTCATAGTGACCAAAAAAATGGACCATGTCGCCCATGTTCTATAGTTTAGTTGTTGTAACTATACATTATAATACATTTATGTTTATATATTTATATCAATAACAACAGTTGACAACAGACACTGACTGATGACTGGTGACTGGTGACTGGTGACTGGTGATGCCTGCCCCCCCCCAACCTCGCGAACTGACATAATTTGTCATTACATGTAATTTAATATCTAACAAAGTTTTCGTTATAATTTTATGTTAATTTGACCTTTTTTTTTCGTTTGGGGGGGGGGTGGAGGTGGGGTTGGGGTAAAAATGAAAACTTTTTAGTTACCAGTAAAAACAAATTTCATTAATTTAAGTTGTGTCTAATTTAATTTGAATGTTACATGGATTTTTTATAGAAAAAATTCTCCAAGCATCCATTTTCTTTCCCCTAGTAGTCTTTCCACTTTAATTGAGCTAAAATCCTGGAGTGCTTAGCATTCCACCCCTCCCCCTTCCCTCACTACCTTTGTGACAATGTCTACAGATCCAACCCCTCACCTACATTAACACAGTCCTCTTACTACGTGCCCCAATGAAACGAACCTGGTCTCAGCCGCCCCCGGGCCGACCACCTCACCTTATTGTAATGTCCCCCTTGCCCCCCTTGACCCAGGGTGCCGGCTATCTGTGAGCGCACCCCCCCCTGTCTCTTATTTGCAGGTAAACCAATAGATAATTTGTTTCTTTATCTCCGTACCAAGAAACTAAATATTGGACAAACTTGGTCTGAATGAAGACAAGAGCTGGAATGTTTGGACCTACCTGGGCGAGGGGGGTCTCTTAGAACGCGCTTTATTGCTGGAAAATGGCGTGTGTGTGTGTTAAAATACGTGGGTGGGGGGGGGGAGTAGCATCCTAGTCATAAAATCTGGTTCACGGTTTTAATTATCGTTGTAAGCTACGAATAAACTAACTTTTAAAATAACTATATATTAGTTTTGTTACTTTTTTCACCAGTTCGTAATATTGTTAGCCGGTCCCTCTAAAATATTTCCGAGGTCCTTCCCATCCATGAGCAAAAATGGGTGTATTTTTGTTACAACACAACTTTAGTGTGACCTTTGATACAACAGTTTTTTTTTCTTTTTTTACAACGAATAATTTTTTTACTAAGGTAACGGAGAAGAATTTTTTTTTATTATAAATCTCACTGCAAGACAAATAAACATATATCTTTTAAATCCTTTATATTAACTCGTGTCTGTTTTTTTGAGCCCTTGTTTGCTTGTCGCCAAAACTTTGAATCGATTTTTAACCCACTTCCTCGTAAGCTAGCGAGCTGATATTTTGCAGGCAGTTTGTGCCGATTATAAAAAGGATGTATCAAAATTGCATTTCGATCGCATGTACTGTAATTAAATTATTGAATTTTTAGATTATTTTATTTATCTCTATGTATCATGTTAAATTTTTGAGATAGAGTCTCGCGGTGCGTATTATATTGAACGATCTTTCCTGTCGCACAATAAGGTGCGTATTTTATTGACAACACTTTTTATAAACATATTCCTGATCGGTGCGCATTATATTAAACACGTTTTACGAGACATACCTACAATTTTGTATTTTTGGATGGTCTTGCGCTGCGTATTATAATGAACATTCTTTTAGTTAAGTCTCGTACATAAAGGATTTATAGTAAAAAACTTGTTTTTTTACGGGTTTTTAAAAATTAAATCTATAAGAACTGTTGCAACATGCATGGAACATTAACATGATATTTTAAATTTTTAACTAGAAATTATTATTGTCTCAATGGTTCTACAAAATATAGGACAAATCGATGGGCATTTAGTTCCGCTGTGGTTCTCAAGTTAATGATCTCAAAATTAATAAAGGTGATATTTATTATACGTAAGTAACACGCAAGATCCTTATGTGGAGAGCGTGCATCTGTTTATTTTATGAAATATATAAATTTTCAAAATCTAATGGTGAAAGGATCTCAAACAATGTGGTGAGAACCTTGTCATCGACAAGTCACAGCGCTTTTGAAATTAGTTAATAAATTTGACTTTACGTCGCAGTACGTCAGCGTACATTCATTCACGTGACGTAAATTTTTCTCTTAATCATAGCATTGCCGTAACGCTCCTAAACTAATATCGTCACCACCCCAACCCCATTCCTTAGATTACTCCGCGCCACGCGCCCGTTCAATGAAATCAGGCACCACCGCCACTCTAAACCAAAAGCCCTCCACCCCCTCCCCAAACCACCGACACTTAAAACTGCGAAACGCCGCTTGACCGCTCATTGTCCGGTTGACCAAATTTAATCAACGGCCCCCATTTCCAATCGGGCAGTAGTAGCCACCAGCCGTCCATTTCGTTCCCTTAAAGTCCGGTAATATTTGCTCTGCTGCCTTTCTCTGTTTGCCTACGACTGGAAACTGTGGGGCGACATCGTAACATTTGTATTGCCAGGGGTCGGGCCAGGAATTTCATTGGGGCAATGAGCGGGGGGTCGCGCCATTGACATTGGCTGATGGCGAAAATGAGGACCGTAAACGTTGGTCTTGGCCCGAGACGACCACGAGGTGGTGACGTTTAAACAACGGGCCAGTGACGTCTTCCGCTTCGACGACCAACGGGGTCGGTGCTTTGGGGAAAAAGGGGGGGGGAGTTGATCCCATTTTATTCTTAAGTTTTTTTTTAAAGGAATAATTATTTTGATGATTATTATATGTAATGAAATTTTTTTTAAGGGTTTTTTTTTGTTTGTTTGTTTGTTTGTTTTTTTTTAAATTAAATTCTTCTGAAGAACCTTCTCACATGACATCATGGCGGAAATCTTTTAATAGAACATCCGGGTGTTCAGTTGGAACAATGTCATTAAGATATTTAGCCAAATATTCGGGGATTCTGTTTGAACTTATCTCAATATATCTAATTTTATGCATATGTCTAAAAATAGTAACATTACGTGTTGTTGTTTTTTGTTGTTTTTTTGTCTGAGAAATGACAAACCATACCCCCTACACCCAAATATTTGCCGTATCTCAAGAACAGAGTTAGAAAAATAATTTAATTATTCATGTAACTATTTAACGCTAACGCCACCAAGTAATAAAATTGTGCACTGTTTCGAGAAGGTGCCCTTTAGGTTGTTATTTTCTGGTATAAAGCTTTATAAATATTATTTTATTCAACCAATCTCCGATACTTTAGGACCGTAGGAAGTTGTTGAGTACAATATTTTTTTTTAAATTATCGCTCAGTGAGGACCGTGGCCCTTAATGTCCCCCCCCCGCCCACAATGTAAGCTATTCAAATATTATTTATTGATCCGATCGCCATGAAACTTTGTGAAGTTTTTGAGTACACTTCCGCGAAGGTTTCTGGCATAATTTGGTTTTAATCACCACTCATCCTTTTTCTTTGCATTTCCTTCTTTTTTTCTGAGATCGTTGCACCGCGAGACGGGTCAGCAAGTTCCTAATATCTTCAAGTTGAGTATTTAATCTCTTCTTATGATGATGACGTTCTTGTATAGCGCCTACTGTCCATATAGCATCAGCTCACTCGTCACGCTCTGGTCTTTTTAAAAAAAATCGCTTATTTAAAAATAAAAAAATTCGATTTAAAAAAAACAATATTTTTAATTTTTTTTTAAATGCGTCATTGTTGCCACACTCTCTCAAACAGACTTTTCCATAATTTTGGTGCAGATTTTTCGAAAGATCGCTCGCAAAGGGACTTCAGCATGCGTCCATCAATTCCGGCAACTTTCATAAGAGTCTGTGTAGAAGAATTCATCCCCTCCCCCTAACATAACAGATGCATGTTTTGAATGTCGATTCTTTCTTAAACAGAAATGTAGTCATCTTTATATATGATTTTGTAAATTTAGTGGATTACCGGGACGGAATATTAACAAGTTAATACAATAGTAAATAGATGAAGGGCGCGAACAACAAAAGTATGAGCTGGTGTCCCGTGTTTTGAGCGGTGTCGATATAAACTTGTATAATTTTGTGGTCCCACAAGCAAGTTTCGTGAGGTATTTTAACCTGTTCCTTAGGATGTTCAACCGTAGCTGGTAATCATAAATTAAAACTAGGGCTGTTATCGATTAATTTAAATTTAATCGTTACCTTTTGAAAAATTATCGATTAATTAATCGATAATTTCGATTAAAGCCAAAAATAGAAATTTATGACGTCATTAAACTGAACATTTCTCACGGACATTGAGAATTAAGAATATTTTGAACTAAATTTTATGACAATGTGTTGATACTTGATCGGATGTTTGTGCTGAAGGTGGTACGTCAGCGATGTATTTTATCCTTTAAAAGAGAATTGTTTATGGCAGTGAACACAGTAAACTTTTTCACCATCTTCGACTTTGCCATCCGCAGTTAGCTTAAATACAAAATTTTTGCTCAACTTTCTAGTTATATGTTAAAATTTACTGCGCTGATGCTGTCAGTCATTTTTTAGTTGACGTCTGCCGGTCCACATAAAGTAATAATATAAATTATAATATTACGCGGGAGAAGTTTGTACGTAAAAATATATATAAATAGTTATTAATTATTAATAATTAATTATTTATTAATAAAATTTTTTTAAAAATATTATAAATATTTTCTTTAATTTTAATCGAATTTTTATCGATTAAAATAATTTTAATCAATAAAAAAATTTAACGATTAATCGAGAAATTAATCGTTAATTTCCGCAGCCCTAATTTAAACCCCTCAAACTGATTACAAAATTCTTCACTGTCCAGTCATCGTTACATCTTTCACTAAGGACACTAACAGTGCACATCAGCGTCCTTGAATGACACCCCCACCACCACCACCTCCCCTCCTCTTCACTCTTGTTACGCGTCCAGAGTTCCAGATGTCAGTGTAACGACAGAGATGTCATCATAACTTAGACAAACGTCACGTCTGCTTCTCGTCAACCCCCCAACACAAAGCAGCCAGTGAGCTGACCACCACGAAGCTGCTCGATGACCGACCACGCATCTCCCTCCACCAACCCCACCCCCCACGCGAGGGAGCACGTGACGGAGTAGCGACAGCTTTGTGGAGGGGGTCGGTGAGGGGGGTCAGTGTCGACACGTGTGGTGTGGGTGCTGAGAACAATCCAACATTACTGATACTCTCGATTTTTTATGGTGGGCATCCAACAATCGAGGACATTACGGAGAAGGCAACTATGTCCGGCCATCAGGGGCCATAAACATGTGTGGACATCTTTAGAGCTGAACACACCAGTGCCTGTCCTTGAATCGGAAAACCTCGAATCCATAAATCCAAACCCAAACCAAGATGCAAACCATTGACTCGCCTCGTCCCACATACGGAGTTATCGGAGAAGCTCTGAGGAAGTTATCGGAGAAGCTCTGTGGAACTTAGCGATTTTCAAGAATCGTAAAGTAAAATGTGGCATGACACACAAAGACAGCATCTCTCCCATATATACTTTATTTATGATACTGGGATACAGTGGACAAGATCGTCTACGTTGCCTGGAGATATGAAGTGATGCGACAAGCACTGTGCTTTAATTGGCAAGAAAATATGTGGTACTATGCGCACTGTGGTTTAAGTGGAAAGTAAAATTAATATAATCTGGTACGATGCACATTCCGTTTAAAGTAGCAAGAAAATATGATGTGGTACGATGCACACTGCACACTGCGGTTTAAAGTAGCAAGAAAATATGATGTGGTACGATGCACTATAAAATGGGGGACGGAAAGGGGGGGGGGACAAATAACGATGCAGAATATTTAGCGAACAAAGTGAAAACTGTAAACGAACGTAGAGTAATATTGAGTTGTATTTTTTTCCTTCCACTTTCCAACCAAACACAAGTGCGCATTTCTAACCCAGAGATAGGCGTCGTAGTTTGGTATCTGCCTATTAGTTGATGTGGAGGAAAGCTTTCAGTTGCGGTACAACACCAGGGACGGCAGACGCATTCGACCTTAACGTGTACGTTGACGCCATTGTGTTACCTGGACCCGCCCATGGAGGTGCAAGATTAGTTGCAGTTGGCAGGTGGAACTGATGGATTCTCTTTTAATGAGCTGAAAATCATGTGACCGGTGGGAGGGGCGTGGCCAGCACTAATTAGGAGGATCCGTAAGGTCACAAATCTTAATATGATTTGTTGTCCATCCAGTGCCTGACATATCATGTTGAGCGTTTAGTGGTCATTAGTAACTTTTGTCAAAAAACTGTCGTGGTCAGGATTTTGGGGTGAGGTCAAATTCTGCAGAGGCGCTAATTGACGGGCAGTTTAGCAATGCTGGGATCAAGTTTGTTGTGGAGAAGTGGAAGAGGGATATGCACCTGTCAATCTTAAGTTCATAAATGAACATCATTAAAAGATGTCATTTTTATACGTGACACTATTTAATGACATGTCGGTGCTATGTTTGGGAGAAAAATGAAGAATAGGTGTGCGCATCAAACTTAAAAGTACATATGAAAATAAGAATATAGGCGTGCACATGTCATGAAAAAAAATGTAGCTTGTATGAATATGCCATGTAGTAAACGAATGCGATTAAATATATCTTGAAGTTTAGGTGAAGTAGGGGTTACCAAATGTCCTCAAGTAAAAATGATGGCATGGGAATGCCAAGAAATAAAAATAATTTCCTCCACCAATCGGTTATAATTAGTATATATAGTTGACAGTTTAAGTTGAGGGGGTGGCCTCTACGGGGCTCGGCGGATGAGTAAGGTCGTGGGGCACGGACCTGACCGTGACTCGGCGGCCTGAAACCAACAACTCCCGGCAGGCAATGCCAAAGTCCGATATGTTAGGTGCGATTAAATATATCTTGAAGTTTAGGTGAAGTAGGGGTTACCAAATGTCCTCAAGTAAAAATGATGGCATGGGAATGCCATGAAATAAAAATAATTTCCTCCACCAATCGGTTATAATTAGTATATATAGTTGACAGTTTAAGTTGAGGGGGTGGCCTCTACGGGGCTCGGCGGATGAGTAAGGTCGTGGGGCACGGACCTGACCGTGACTCGGCGGCCTGAAACCAACAACTCCCGGCAGGCAATGCCAAAGTCCGATATGTTAGGTGTTAGGTGCTAGTCACATATGATTACAGTCGCTGCACGGATCTTAGACAAAGCATCTTAAATGCATTGTCGATGATGAAAACCAAAGTACCCGTTGAGGGTCGGGTAAATCCGAAGCGACCGTTTCGTCCCCCTCAATTTTACTAGCAACGCTATTGAGCGGTGCCGGTTTAGGGCCAGGAGCGCCAGCACGGATTAGCAAAAGGTACCGCGAAGAACGCAGCGGACGCCAGCTCTGAGGAAACCTTCCAGTTGGGGGTTGCACCCTAGGTAGGTCATTGATGATCCCCCGCATTGCGGCGATCCTAACCATTGAGACTCGTATGCTTTGCCGGGGTGGCGCCGAAGTGGTAGCGGGTCGTAGTAAGGCAATTCCACCCCTCCTTGTGAGGTCAACTTAGTGGGAGGCATCCTCGACTTTCTGTCTTAGATGCCCAGGTGGCCGCTTCAGAAGCGACCGCTCCGGGGGGGGGTTTCCCAGCTGTCACGTCCTTTTCTGGGGGAGGGGGCCAGATAGCTGGGAGGGTCTTCCAGGAAGACCCATGAAGAGCACTAGGCTCGGGGCTTCTGATTTTCTTCCACATGTAGGATCAATAGTTGAGGGGGCCTACGAATACTCAGGGTGCCCAAGGCCTACGAATACTCAGGGTGCCCAAGGCCTACGAATTTCATGGTGCATTAGGACCTTCTAAGCCCTTAAAACGGCCCTTGGCACAGCACTAATTTTGACCATAGATTACATTGCATGAATGTTTTGTTCGTAGCAACGCGATTAGTACACTTGAAATGTTCAAGCTTGCATAGCCACACCACCTTTTTAAATCCTTTATATTAACTCGTGGTGTCTGCGGCCGACCGACCGACCGACCGCCCTTGTCGCCAAAACTTTTGATCGATTTTTAACCCACTTGCTCGCAAGATAGCGAGCTGAAATTTTGCAGGCAGTTTCGTACCGATGATAAAACAATGTATCAAAATTTCAGATCGATCGCATGTACCGTAATTAAATTATTGATTTTTTAGATTGTTTTATTTATTCCTATGTATCATGCTATTTTTTTAGATAGAGCGTCGCGGTGCGTATTATATTGAACAACCTTTCTGTCGCGCAATAAGGTGCGTATTTTATTGACAACTCTTTTTATAAAATATTCCTGATCGGTGCGCATTATATTAAACATGTTTTACGACACAACTGCAATTTTGTATTTCTGGATGGTCTGGCGCTGCGTATTATAATGAACATTCTTTTAGTTACGTCTCGTACGTAAAGGATTTATTGTGAAAAACTTGGTTTTTTACGTTTTTTTAAATTTCCTTTTGTTTCCTAGTGATGAGATTAATCTGCAGTTTCAAAGGTGTTGGAACTTTAAGCAAATAATATTCTAGTTCAGGGCTACAGGAAAATTGTCTATCTCATGTTTTATTTGAGCGCTTTAGCCTAGTCCAGTGATGGAGAACCTATATGGTACGCGTGCCCAATGACTCATGAGACGGCACGCAGAGCCTCATCAGCCGGAACGCAACTAAAATATTACTTCCTAAATCAAACCACTGTGCTGGCACTTTTTGTTGGATTTTTTATATATAAAATTAGGTTAAATTGAATTTTAGACACGTGACACCAAAAAAGGTTTGCCCTCACTGTCATAGTCCAATTCTGTAGACTCTTTTGAAATTGAATACTTAAACGCATGTTTTGTCTATTGACTGTAAATGTCAATGAGATATATCCTATATAAAAAATGGCAAGTTTCTGTCCTTTCTGTCCGTTCTGTCCGGTCATCTATAGCGATTGGTCCCTCAAACACATATGACTCCTACAGCCAATCATATTGAACACGTTTACGCGGACGTTCAAAACAAGTTATTTTAGTGCAGTATTTATTCCAAGACTTTATTTTGAGTTATGCGCGTTGGGATTTATAGCAAAAAGCTCTGTTTTTACGAATTATTTATTTTAACTATAAAAATAGTATTTTTGACGCGATGCACATGTAATGCCGGTCGAGACGGCTGTTGGAGGGGAGTTACAACATGTCACCGAACAGTGGCGGAACGTCCTTGGAAGGGCTTTGTTGCTCTTATATACATGTATAATAGTCCAAGTCACTGACTCACTGGCTCATTGGTACGAAGTGTAACGCTATTACGTCATTTTTTGAGCTTATATCAATATACATAATTCCCGTTGTCTGTATGTATGTATGGATGTAATTTTAATGCTGTTAAGTGGCGCTGCGATCGATTTTGTTTTATTCTCTTGATGGTTTTTTTTTCGGGGTTACCCATTAAATTCCTTTTCGCCTTTATTATAAAAGTTTGAGCTTATATTTTAAAACAAGGCGTGCATCGGAAGGCGCGCAAAAAGGTGTGCAAAATAATTATAAATTAAAGACGCGCTGTAAACAAAATTATATGACGTCATTGTTTTAGCTTATATTTTAATGTTTGAAAAGGGATGTAAAAATAGGATTTGAGGATTTATAATTATGAAATACTTTGTGTATATTTCAGCAAGTTTAATATTTCGCATTTATCAAACAAGGATAAGTTACTTATGTTATTGATTCCCGTTGTCTGTATGGATATAGTGCTGTTAAGTGGCGCTGCGATCGATTTTGTTTTATAGTGCTGTTTGAACCAAAAAAGATTCCGTCATTTTTGGCGGGCTATCTCTAGTTTTAATATAATACAAGGCGTGCACCGGAAGGCGCGCAAAAAGGTGTACAAAATATTTATAAATTAAAGACGCACTGTACAAAAAAATTATCTGATGTCATTGTTTTAGCTTATATTTTAACTAGCGTACACCCGTCAAAAATGACGGAAGTTTTCAACTGAAATCTATTTATTTTATTTTAAAAATGCTCTTTTTTTAGGGCGCCTACGGCGCCTAACTTTTTTAAAAGCCCAACTAATTTGTCCTTGTTTGATAAATACGAAATATTAAACTTTCTGAAATTTACACAAAGTATTGTATAATAGGGGTTGCATGGCGCCTACGGCGCCCCCTTTGTTTTTTTATTTTATATTTAATCATCATCAAATTCTCTTTTTACATTGTTCCCTTTTCCAAAATTACTATATGAACTAAATCAATGACATCATATAATATGTTTTACAGCGTATCTTTAATTTGCACACCTTTTGATGCATTGGTGCAGTAATTTGGTTTTCCCTGCTTTCTAAAATTAGTAGCGCCAGGACAGACTGACTGACTTGCGTGACAATTGCAAATTATATATTTTTATTTTTGAAAAGGGAACGATGTAAAAATGGGGTTTCAGGATTTATAATTATAAAAAACTTTGTGTACATTTCAGCAAGTTTAATATTTCGTATTTATCAAACAAGGATAAGTTACTTGGGCTTTTGACAAAAAAGGTAGGCGCCGTAGGCGCCCTACAGCTGCAGTGAGCGCCGTAGCGCGCCCTACAACCCATATTATAAAATACTTTGTGTACAATCCAGTAAGTTTAATATGTATTAGATATTTATCAAACAAGGATAAATTAGTTGGGCTTTTGAAAAAAGTGGGCGCCATAGGCGCCCTAAAAACAATGGGCACCGTAGGCGCCACGGCGCCCCAGCACAACCTAGTATAAATATATTTATATATATATATATATATATATATATATATATATATATATATATATATATATATATATATATATATGCAACCGTCTTGAAGAGTCGGCATAGCATTTTCAAAAATCGAACTATTTTCACAAGGTCGGTGGCCGAAACAAAAACAAATTTCTTCATGATCAAGGACAGTAACAACGACTCTGTCAGTGACCAATGTAGACAATCAAAGATATTGCCAATCCGTCTAAATCAATGAGATATAATGTTATGAGATCATTTCGGGGTGGCCCGGTTCTGGAACTCCTATAACTCAAACCTTTCACATGAAGGTGTTTGACTTAAGGTTAATCCGGGCCTTTGAGAGTAACAAATTTGACGAGTTGAGTTTTCCCAGCAACGTCACGAGCCCTGCCGTGTATTGGTCTATCACCGGACGGGCGAGGCGCTTATCTGCCCCTGTCGTGGCAGTGAGAAATGACTTGTTGCGTTCTAAACTGGCAGCCGGCGCAAACAAATATTAACACCGCGGTTTGGTTAACGGTTAATAAGCGTGAGGCTTAAAATAATGTTTTGTAATAAATTGTCTGTGTGTGTGGCTGGGGAATAAATACTACTACGAATTAAATTGTCAGCACAGGCTTGAAGCTTTGCTCCGGAAACACGATTTATCACCTGTGTTATTTCTGGAGATGATAACAATGTGCCAACAGATCGGGTCAACCAAATGGACATTTAAACATGCATGGCAAACAAGGAAGGTGGACATTTTTTTAACATTCATACATTATTAACTAAAGGTCTTCACACATTCCAGGACCTTCATCGAGCTGCATCAAACAGACAGATCCTGACTACACTAATTCCTGCCCTGTGAGCCTCTAAAACCCCTATTATATATATATTATATATATATATATATATATATAATAGGGGTTTTAGAGCACCTGCGGCGCCCAGTTGGTAAACAGCCCAAGTAACTTATCCTTGTTTGATAAATACGAAATATTAAACTTCCTGAAATGCACACAAAGTATTTTATAATTATAAATCCTCAAATCCTCTTTTTAAATCGCTCTATTTTCCAAAATTAAGATATAAGCTAAAACTATGACGTCATTTAATTTTTTTTAAAACGCTTTTAGAATTTTTAGAATTCTGCACACCTCTTGATGCGCGCCTTGTATATATATACTTAAATATAAGCTCAAAAATGACGTCATAGAGCTACGGATCCTTCCTTCCAACCTGTGACTTGGGCTATTATATTGTTTATATACATCATATATATATTTACGCTCAATTATCGCTGACTGCCTCACGCCTAACGCTAAGGGACATCACTCTGCTTTTTTAAAATTTTGTGTTGTAAGCAGTGCTGACTGACTCAAATAGTTATTTTTTGGTCCAGTAATTTGGTGCGCTGCTTTCTAAAGTTAGTTTAAAAAATCGTGTGGTGATTAGCACTGTAAAAAATATATAAATACTTTGTTTACTTTTCAGGAATATTTCGTATTTATCACACAAGGATAAGTTACTTGGGCTTTTGACCAAAAAAAACAAACACCCTATTATAAAATACTTAGTGTACATTTAAGAAAGTTTAATATTACGTATTTATTATACAAGGACAAGTTATTTGGCCTTTTGAAAACGGTGGGCGCCGTAGGCACCCTTAAAAAAGGGGGCGCCGCAGCACAAACTAGTATATATATATCCTATATAATAAAAGGCTATGTTCCGTGCGGTCATCGATAGCGATTGGTCCCTTAAACACATATGACTCCTACAGCCAATCATATTGAACAAGTTAACGCTGACATTCAAAACGAGTTATTTTTGGTGCAGTATTTATTGAGTTATGCGCGTTGGGATTTATAGTCAAAAGCTCTGTTTTTACGAGTTATTTATTTTAACTATAATGAATAGTATTTTTGACGTGATGCACATGTATGCCGGTCGAGACGGCTGTTGAGTTACAACATGCCACCGAACGGTGGCGGAACGTCCTTGGACGGGCTTTGTCGCTCGTATATATATATGAAAAAAAGAAAAGGAAAAAAACACCTATGATTTTATTATTTTTATTTAATATTTCTAGGGGCACGGGTGTGTTACTCTACACCCACCCCCACCCCTCGTTAACCTCACTCGGATTTAATCAAGAATTCGGAATACAAAATTTACAGATAACTGGTGGTCATGTGACACGTAAACTTATTTACGAACAAAATATTGGGGAGATTGCAATCAGGCTTATAGATAAATAAATATATGTGATGCGAACAGGGTATGTATTACGTAACCTGTTTGTAACGATAACTATATGTTTCTCTTTATGTAGGCGTTCTCACAGTACATAATCTTGTGCACAATAATTCACCAAAGAATTCGTTTATCCAAAACAACTTTAATATATATATATATATTATGTACACACAGATATCATTTGAGGTAATGTAACGTGGAAATCTTGAGGCATACACCATACATCTTTCCTCGACGGAAATCTACACACAACTCCTCGCCCAACACTTTCAACCAATAGAAATGCTCCTTTCTTCCCGCGTTTCTTATACACGTGACCTTACGTTACAAAATTATGTTAATCACATGTGACACTGTTCGCATGACATATATCTACTAAACCTATTTTCATCTATGTATTTTGCTTTTGGCCCCGACGCCAAACGGCATTCTTCGACGTTGTTGTCAAATACCATTACTGGTTCGACTCCACTTATTTGTTAATTCTTGTTGTTTTTTTACATTAACTTTCAAACAGATGAGTTTTTAATAACAGAATTTAAAAAATAACAACATTTAGATGGTCACGTGGCGATTTTCGTCTTGAGCGTTTGAATTAGTGAAATAGGCCTCGTCATAATATGGCGGAAATCTATTTGTAGAAATATACGGGTCTTTTTTGTGGACGAATTTCATAAAAATTTAATAAAAGATACGAGTCAATATGTAAATGTAGGTAAATTGAGAAGGAAGTATCTTATCAGCTATTTGTTAATTCTTCGTTAATTTAAGACAGCTTATTTGACTTGAACAAGAAAAAACAGTTTCGTAATTTTACTATGCTAACAATTTTGAGAACTTATTGATTCGACTGTACTTATGCTTCAAAACATTGTTCCGCTAAAATGTAATATAAAAATAGAACAATATTCAATGAGTTATGACGTTTTCCGGTTTTAGAAATGACAAGCCTTATTGGATTTTATTTTTAATTGTATTTACTTTATTTTTTTTAAATTAAAGGGAGGCAACTACTATTAGGTCCGGTTATTAAATAAATTTTAATATTTATGAAGGGAAAGAAAATGACGATTTTTATTTTTAAGGAAAGCTGAATTGAAAGTTAAGAAAGATTGTATTGTAGTCAGTTTAGTCAGAGTTAAAAGATTGTATTTCCAGTATATTTAGAAGGAATTGTGCTTTCTGTTGATAACATGCGTAACTTCCAAGAAAGTTATTTTTCTTTAAAGTTCAACAATTACACCGCCAAGTCTCTCTATAAAAATCTACACACCGAAACAGTCATACACAAGCGCGCGCACATTAACACACTCTTACTCACACACACATTGTATTATCAGTCATAATTGGTTCCTGTAATAAAACATAAATCTCGATAGAATTTCTGCGTCCACCACAAATAATTAAAGAGATGTAGTTTTTGTTTTGGAGACTTGGTAATTGGTTGAGATAAGCAAACCGTAGACATCAAGTAAGTAAGTAAGTTAAGTACGTACTACAAGTCCCTCCATGACCTGATAGCAGGTCCTAACATCAAAGGATGTGGTATATAAAAAAGTCCAGCCGCTAACTTCTGTTAACGTGACCCGCCGATAGGATCTACCCCCCCCCCACCAGCAATGCCAGTTTCAGAAGCCGCCCGTGGGAGGGGGGATCACCGCTATCTGAAATGGTCTCCGAGCGAAATGACCAGCATTTGACCAGCACCGACCGGACGATCTGCAGGCATGAACGGTTTTATCTGGTGCATAAAGATAAGGTGAAGGGGGAGGGGGTGGTTGAGAAGTCAGTGTGGGGAGTGAAGGAAGAGGGGCAGGGGGCGACTAGCGTTGGGGAGATGGGTTTGGCGTTGGGGGACATGGTCAGATATTTAATGGTCAGCTTAAAGGGGACTTAAGTTAGTCTCTCACGAGCACCCCATGATTCTATGCATGTCCGAGTTGCCAGACTTGAGATATCCAGCTGCGCGCCTCTCACCTTGTCCATCGGTTGATCAGTTTTATGAATCACTGGGACCAGACCTTCAGCTTTGAATTCACACAAACTTCCCTGAACTACCCGTTTTAAAGGATTTTTAAAAATAATATTCGGTAACCCTCCATAAATTTCATTATAATCAAAATCGAACCAAAATCTAGGCTATTATAAACAGTAATATAGCAAAATTAAATATTCATCAGTTTATGCAACAAAGCAAAGATACCCTCAAGATAAAGTTACAACTTCATTAGTATAAATTAATAACTGATTAATAAATAAACAATGATGTTATAATTCATAGTTTTAAATTTCAAGAAACGAAAACGTTTTTCTTCTGTCAAGCGTATTTCTCCTTCGAATTTTTTATTTTTTTAAATATTTGTTTTTTTAAAACTTATATTAGATTCTGTCTTCTGTAAGTTACACGCTTTCAAATCAACGGAAACGCCACGCAATTTATAAAAAAAAATTTATTAAATTTTTTTAAAGTTACAAAAACACCTTTATACCGTAGAAGATTTTTTTTTAAAAATAACTTTAAAAATATTTTTATCAAATGAAAGTTTTCTCTCTTACAGTGAAATATCTCGAATTATAGTTCTCTGGTTTTCTGTGTGTGTTTTTATAATTCTGTGTTCAATAAGAACTAGAAAGGAGAGAGAGAAAAATACTCTTAGAAAGTTCAATTAACTTTTATTCTCCAAAAAGGCAGTTACATTTGCTGGCATGACTTGTCAAGTACTCATACGTCATTTGACCAGTTGTTAAGTTCACGCAGTGCAACTGATCTTGTTAGCTGTTGGTCTCTAGTACTTATACACATTTCTTTAAAGAAGATATTTATGGGCGATAGCCATTGCCCGAGTCACACTCTGTTTAGTGAGACTTTCAGCTAGTGACTGTAAAAAGGCATTTGAGCAATGAAAATCGGTAATGGCAACGAGCTTCATGCACTTGCCTGTCATATAATTTATAAATAAGTCTCGATCATAGTATCGTTTTAATGGAAATTGCTAAACACTTTATAGTCTATATAACATGACGTAATACAATGGCTGAAATTTAGATACAGGTCATTGGAGATAAATGGGGGGGGGTGTGTGATTTGATGGAGATAAACAAGGAAATAAGCACAGAATGAGTAATAGGTAAAACAATATGGTCGTTGACGGGGAGTGGGTGGTTGCTGCGACAGGTATCGTTGACCGTGACGTGACTTTGTACATGAAATAAGGGGGGGGGGTGCATAAAGTCATCCGTGAGAATGTGTTTGACTCATATTTTATCCGTCTTACAATAAGACTTGTATTTAACAGGTCTTAGTATTTCACTTATATTTACAACACATTTTAGAGAGATTTGCTGGCCTTGACAATAGAAAATCGTGAGTTTTGAATTGAACTTTCTTAGAAAATTATGTCGCAGTTAGTATCTTTTAAAAGCTTTTATTACACCGGATTTCAGTCATGAATGAAACCCCGTTTTGACTAAACCGGACACAAGTTGTCATCACCTAAAACACGTCCGCCTGTAGCACCGGACAAGTTAGATTTGATGAGATGATTCCATTCAGTCCAGTCGTGTCCAGTGCACCGCTAGCCCTGCAGGTCCACGACGGCCGCCTCCTTGATGTGGCCATGTTTATGGCGCTAACGTTTAACTGACCACCCCACACAACAATGGTCAATATTGTGGGGTCCGGCTCACACGACAGACGCTAAACGACCGGGGCGGACGTCCAGCACGATGTCCGAGTACATTTACATCTGTCCGGGACTTGGCCTCGGACAAAGGTCTCCATTTCATCATCTTCATCATCTTTTCTCTTGGCGTGAATGGCCGAGGATTTCTAGGCTTTTAAGGTCAATGTTCAAAACGATGCCATAAAATTGGAAGCAGACCATGGGGCTATTGGTCTGGAAACAATAAATTAAAAAACCCATTGCTCCATTAAACTAAGAGCAAGATATAAAAAACACTTTCAATTCAGCTTTTTTTCTATTTCTTTATTCAATTCACCGATTTGTCTGTCCGTCTTATTTTTGTTATACACTGCAGAAGCTGCTTCTATAAAAGATAGTCTTTTATTTTTATTAGAGTTTTGAATTTTTATAGTGATTTGGTTTTCCTGGTTTGTTCAGGCAACCCATTCCACGTCCAGACGTCAGACGGCAAGAAAGAGGAGTTTTTTTTAATGTGTTTGAGATATTTTACTGTCTGCCAGAAATCGTTTGAACTAAATTAAACTCATTTCCAGATTATCCAGAGAGTTTAAATTCACACAGATACTAATCTACAATGACAATAAATAAATGCGAACAAAGCATTATGGTGTTTTTTTTTAAATAAAAAAAACATTGTTGACATCTCTATACATATAAGACGCATTTGTTGTCTGTCTGTCTGTTCCCTAATAACTCAAGATCCAGACAACCAAATAATGTGAAATTTGGTACACGTACACAAAATTATACCGGAAAGGTTATTAAACAGGTTTCGTTCCATATATATAAGATACTGGGGGCCGGGGGCCCAAAATGTAATTTTTCCTTATATGAGCTATATAAAATAAAAATTATTGAAAATTAAGACGTAAAATAATGACGCAAAATAATAAACATTTTGGTGTCGAGATTAACAAGAAGGCGACTATCGCCATAAAATTATTGTTTTGTTGTTGTTGCTATGTTTTTGTTGCTTTTGTTGTTGTAGTTGTTGTTATGTTGTTGTTGCTTTGTTGTTGTTGCTTTGTTGTTGTTGCTGTTGTTGTTGTTGTTTTGTTGTTTTTGTTTTGTTTTTGTTGTTGTTGCAGTTGTTGTTGTTTTTGTTGTTGGTGCTGTTGTTGTTGCTGTTGTTGTGTTTGTTTTGTTTTTGCTGTTGTTGTTGTTGTCCACATCCCTTGCCCTGCGACGACAATGTCCTTCATGTTGTTGTTGCTTTGTTGTTGTTGCTGTTGTTTTGTTGTTGTTTTGTTTTTGTTTTTTTGTTTTTGTTGTTTTGTTGTTATTTTTGTTGTTGTTTTGTTTTTGTTGTTTTTGTTGTTGTTTTTGTTTTTGTTGTTGTTAAACCCTGGAAAAGCCGGGTACTTGCCCCTAGTATTATATATTTGATCAAAAACTCACTTTACACGGAACAAACTATTTCTTTCAAAAAGAAAAAAAAACTCGACCTACTGCCCTACTGGTCATCTTACAAATTAATTATTTTTCCTACAACAGTTAAGTCCCTTTCCTATACTCTCTCCGCTTCATCCAACACACCACATCTCCATGTCTTATTGTGTCTTCCTCTTCACCGTTTGTCTTGTGGGTTCCATTCTAGTCCTTGTCTTGCTTTTTTTGTTTTTGTCTTTCCTCCCCGCCCCCATTTACTTCCCAGTATCTGGGGTTGTGAGTTAGGTCAAAAACTTGCCCATAAAAAAAAATTAACTTACAGAAACCAAAGAAAAAGTAAATCCACTAAACTTTCTAACGACATCATTAAAATTCTTTGAATATTAAGAGTGAACGCTCAAAAGGACTGATGTACTTTTCAGCGATAACGCTTGAAATTTAACATATCATCAGCTGAATAAAAGTTGGTTGACATTTGTTTTGGTTGGTGTTGCAAATGGACTTAAATTGATGAGTTAATTTAAATTTTATTTTAAAAAATAATAATAAATAACAAAGTTAAAAGTCTATTCTCAGAATTGTGCTTTCAGGTTTTTAGAAAATAACTGAGTTGATTGGGTGTTGCAGTGGCGTCACTAGGGGGTGTGGTGGGGGCGAGCCGCCCCGGGTGACACCATCAAGGGGGGTGACACCAAAATCTAAATTTCACTGTATACGATTTTATGCACACAAAAACAAAAAAAAAGACGACAGATTTTTTTCACCTAGAAAAAAATTACGAAATATAATGAAATACTTTAAACGCGAAAACTTATTAATAAAAAAGAAAGAAACAATCTGTTAACACGCAATAATAAAACATTTCCAACAAACTACAATAAAACAAATTAGGTAAAAAAAAAGAAACAGCCGCACCTGAGAGAGAATTAAAAAGCCTGGAAATGAAAAGGCGGTGTCTTTTGTTTTAAATGAAAAAAAGCCAACTGAGCTTTGACATACCGACACCACGGAGTAAGCCGGTGAGACGAACCCCACCTCCCTACTCCCTCCACCACAGTTGGGGTTGGGGGGAGGGTAGATTTTTGTCAATTTTTTTCTTCAAAAGACGGGTTTTCTTTGTTGTTTTTAAAAATAATTTTTTAAAAAGGAAAATTAGGTATAATGTCTTTGAGTTATTATTTTTGTTTTATTTATATTTATTACAGGCGTGCAAACATACATATCCATGTTAATATAATGTACTCTAAGAATCTTAATTTTCTTGAGTATTGGTACTTTTTTTTTGTAATATCCTTTAACACAAAATTATTATCATACGAACACATTTCAGTCTTCTCGATTTCGTATGAGATGATTTTCACTGATATATCGCTTGATGCGTACGTTCGGCAGCCAAAGTGAAGTTGATTTTGAACGACGCTGATCAGAATCGCAACTTTAGTCTGACAATTATATCGCATATTATTGAAGATATACTCTGTTATATTCAAGTATTTTGTCTACAATTCCAAATTCCACATGGGTGTAGCAGTAAAGATAAGCAAGTGAATCATTTATCTAATTTTGTTAATAGAAGGAAAGACAGTGATAATTTAATCAAAAGTAAGCAAAATTACACTTAAATTTTGGACACGTTCAAAAGCTAGAAGATTTTTTTAAAGTTAATAAATGTTCTTACAGAATGACAGACAAGACTTAAAATTAAACAAAAAATCTCAATAAATTAATTAATAAAATAATTTTTCTAGTTCAAGACTTGTCTGATATATTTTGGGAACATTTTCCTTCTTTAAATTGTTGTCACGTGTCATTAAAGACCGCACGATCAATAAGCGACGACAAATGGGAGCAAAAATAAGAGCGCTATACCTCGTTGGTAGTCCATCTTGAAACATTAGCATCTACGTGTATTAGAACAATCGCCTCCAATCTTCATCTGCGCTCTTTTGTTGTGGGATATTTTACGGGTCACCGTCACGGAATTAATTAGTAATTTACACTAAGCATTGGCGTTACTAAGGGGGTGAGAGGGGTGCGGACCGCACCTGGTGATACCAGCACAAGGGGTGACACCAAAATGTAAAATTCTGTATGTTTCAGTTATTTGGCACTGGAAGACTCTGAGGAGATCTATGGGTTTGTCGTGATGGGTGACACCATCAGCTACCGCCCTGGGTGACACCAACCCTAGTGACGCATCTGGGGTGTTGAACACACCGTCATTGTTCCCGCGTAAGAAGATATGTTGAAGTCGTACACATTTTCTGGCTTGGACAGTGTGATTTGCTTTGAGATTAAACTTGCAATCATTCGAAAACAACAGCGATGACGTCATGATACTCTTTAACCAACCATTGCATTGATCGATAGATTTTTTAATGAAAAGGAGGCCAGAAGGTAGTAGTAGTGGTTGGAACGGCACTTTTTGATGAATAAATAGTCCCCACTATAAACGAAAGTTTTGTTCAAACAGCGATGGATTACAACAATCAAAAATATTATATATGCCATAATTAACCATGGAACCTTCTTTTAAAAGTGTAACGCGGGTTCGCGCTATGTCTGTATAAGTTATCAATATCAATTTTAATGTCAAACAAATAGCTTAAACTTTCAGAACGAGTGAGACTCATTTTAAATTTCCCTTGACGTAATGTCTGCTCTCGATAACTTTGGCCTGCTGTTTTCTATTATACCGAACTGTACACACAACGACTATATAATTTGTTTTCATGTTTTAATTCAGTGGTTCCTAACCTTTTGGGGTCCATGCACCCCTTCAGATGCCCAAAAAAGTTCATGCACCCCCTCATGAAACTTGCAGAAAATGCATAATAAAATATGTTTATTTTAGGAACACAACAGTTTTGACAATAGGCAACAGGGAATTTAGTGAGAGATCTGCTGCTTCTTATGATCAAACAGCAATTTAAATCTGGGGACTGTTTTGGACAAATTAACTCTCATGTCATCCTCTGCATTCAACTTATTCCTTTGCCTTGGTTTTAATCGTCAAAAGTGTGGAGAATCCTGCTTCACATAGATAGGTAGTGGCAAATGGAAGGAGAGTCAGTACTGCCCTTAGTACTGGCTATTTGTGGGTAGGACTCTAGCTGGGCGCACTAAATTTCAATCAAGGTATTGCAACTGAAGGCACTCATCAGTACTTCTCTGGTTCTCAAATCAATCAGGTCATCTTTAGCAAGGTCACTGTCATCAATGTTTTCCAAGTCACAGAGAAAGGGATTGCGAATCCAAAGTTCTTTCATAGAAATTTCTAGACAGAAATACCCATCAAAGGACCTTTGCAATGTTGAAAGGTGCTCTGAAATTTCCACTTTGATGTTGTCAGGCAGTGATCCCTCAGTGCTTCCTTCTGCAGCAGATATTACAACTTCATCCAAGAGTGGAAAGTTTGCCAAGTTGGACTTTTCTAGTCGTCGTTGGAATAGTGGCAGTTTGTTAAGGAAGGCTTGCAATCTCTCAGTACCATCCATTACAGTCACAGCAGGTCCATGAAAGAGATGTGTTCAACTCATTCAAGATGGAGAAGATGTCAGCCAGCTATGCCAAGTAATGAATGAAATTTGCAGAAAGATGTACCTTTCAAAAAGGTTGTATATGGGCACCCTTTTGACGCGGCATGCCTTTTCTTATGGTTTACATTTTCAGATTATTAGTTTTTCTTTCTTTTTTTTCCTTCTTTTTTTCTTCTTCTTTTTCTTTTTTTTTCTCTGAATCGTTCATGCACCCCCTGGAACCTGCTCATGCACCCCTTGGGGGTGCATGCACCACTGGTTAGGAACCCCTGTTTTAATTAGAAGGTTTTTCTTGGGATGGGAAAAAAATGGGGGGGGGGATTTTTAATCTATCATGGTATAGTACTCGATATTGTCAGCAATCTGAATTGCATATTTATTATTTAATTAATCTTTTAAAATTAATTTTTGTATATGGGGCAACAAAAATCTCCGTCTTTTGGGGCGGGCCTATCCCCCAACCTCGCCCCTATTTGGGTACCTAACGCATAGTTAGGGAAAATAAAAGGCGGCTGGGTAATGCGTGGAACCCTTATTGCCGTGGCATGTGAACGCTGCATCACTTGCCAAAATCAACTGCTGCCTTGCAGATGGTCTTGGCTGACCAAAGGCTATGGAAGCACATCCAGAAAAAACAGCAGGCTGAAGTCGGAGACCACGGGCCAATTGGCGCAAAACTCGTCGGCACGCAATACTCAGATTGAGAACGAAGAAGAAGAAGAATACGTATTTCTGATGAGTGAACCATGATGATGTTTATCTTACGCCTTCACGGCGGAATGAACTGCAAGACATAGCAGAAATCTACGTTTCCATGTCACGATGACTGCAATTGGGGCCAAATGAGATAACTCTCAGCTCGTCGAAAAAAATTGCCCAATATTCTCCCTTAAATGATTAAACAAGCACAATTTTTTTTTAAAATCCCTTATATTAACTTCGAAATCTTGTCTCTCTGTCGTCACCTCTTCGTACGTCGGTCGGGCGGAAAAACAAAGGGTAAAAAATGACCCACTTCCCGTGATCCGATCGAGCTGAAATGACGGACCCGTCTCACCTAACAATGCATCGTATCAAAATTTCAGATCAATCGAACGTACCGTAATTAAATTAATGCATTTTTAGTTTATCCTTATATAACGTATGTAATTCAAATTCACGGTTTGTTATTGTTTTTTTTTAATCACTTATATTAACTTCGAAATCATGTCTCTCTGTCGTCACCTCTTCGTCCGTCGGTCGGGCGGAAAAACAAAAGTAAAAAATGACACACTTCCTGTAATGCTATCGAGCTGAAATTTTGCACATAGACTCATGTCACTTAACAATGCATCCTATTAAAATTTCAGATCGATCGAATGTACCGTAATTAAATTAATGCATTTTTAAATTATCTCTATATAACTATAAGTAGCAGCCTGCTTTGTTTAATTCACGTGTCACGCTGAGTTAAGTCCAGCCATCCGTGACCACACCGTTTTTTACAGCAAGGGGAGATCAGTCGGTTTCAGTCTGTAAATGTTTGTCGCGTTTGAACATAATCAATACTTTTAGTTATGTGTCATATATAAGGGATTTATAGTCAAAAAGCTTTGTTTTTAAGGGGTTGTTTAATTTTAAAATGGAGACAACCTCCCCTTTCATATACGCGCTAGTTACCACAGAGGGTTAGCTTTAAGCTAACGTCAATGTTCATGAATTTGTGATCTCCGGTGTTCAAGAAGACACGTGACTTCCATGTCTAAGCCAGAGGCGTAGGTAGCTATGATATTTTGAGTAATATAAAACGTCTTTGAGGACTCCGGTGTTTATCAAGACATGCACATGACTACCAATCTCTAAACCAGACGCGTAGCTAGGATATTTTGCACCCGGGGACAAACGATAAATTCGGCGCCCCCTTCCTTGTTCAGTTAGTATAATGTAACGTCAGATGGCTCATTCGGCGCCCCCTTCCTTGTTTAGGTAGTATAATGTAACGTCAGATGGCTCATTCGGCGCCCCCTTCCTTGTTTAGGTAGTATAATGTAACGTCAGATGGCTCATTCGGCGCCCCCTTCCTTGTTTAGTTAGTATAATGTAACGTCAGATGGCTCATTCGGCGCCCCCTTCCTTGTTTAGTTAGTATAATGTAACGTCAGATGGCTCATTCGGCGCCCCCTTCCTTGTTTAGTTAGTATAATGTAACGTCAGATGGCTCATTCGGCGCCCCCTTCCTTGTTTAGTTAGTATAATGTAACGTCAGATGGCTCATTCGGCGCCCCCTTCCTTGTTTAGTTAGTATAATGTAACGTCAGATGGCTCATTCGGCGCCCCCTTCCTTGTTTAGTTAGTATAATGTAACGTCAGATGGCTCATTCGGCGCCCCCTTCCTTGTTTAGTTAGTATAATGTAACGTCAGATGGCTCATTCGGCGCCCCCTTCCTTGTTTAGTTAGTATAATGTAACGTCAGATGGCTCATTCGGCGCCCCCTTCCTTGTTTAGTTAGTATAATGTAACGTCAGATGGCTCATTCGGCGCCCCCTTCCTTGTTTAGTTAGTATAATGTAACGTCAGATGGCTCATTCGGCGCCCCCTTCCTTGTTTAGTTAGTATAATGTAACGTCAGATGGCTCATTCGGCGCCCCCTTCCTTGTTTAGTTAGTATAATGTAACGTCAGATGGCTCATTCGGCGCCCCCTTCCTTGTTTAGTTAGTATAATGTAACGTCAGATGGCTCATTCGGCGCCCCCTTCCTTGTTTAGTTAGTATAATGTAACGTCAGATGGCTCATTCGGCGCCCCCTTCCTTGTTTAGTTAGTATAATGTAACGTCAGATGGCTCATTCGGCGCCCCCTTCCTTGTTTAGTTAGTATAATGTAACGTCAGATGGCTCATTCGGCGCCCCCTTCCTTGTTTAGTTAGTATAATGTAACGTCAGATGGCTCATTCGGCGCCCCCTTCCTTGTTTAGTTAGTATAATGTAACGTCAGATGGCTCATTCGGCGCCCCCTTCCTTGTTTAGTTAGTATAATGTAACGTCAGATGGCTCATTCGGCGCCCCCTTCCTTGTTTAGTTAGTATAATGTAACGTCAGATGGCTCATTCGGCGCCCCCTTCCTTGTTTCAGTTAGTATAATGTAACGTCAGATGGCTCATTCGGCGCCCCCCTTCCTTGTTTAGTTAGTATAATGTAACGTCAGATGGCTCATTCGGCGCCCCCTTCCTTGTTTAGTTAGTATAATGTAACGTCAGATGGCTCATTTGGCGCCCCCTTCCTTGTTTAGTTAGTATAATGTAACGTCAGATGGCTCGTTCGGCGCCCCCTTCCTTGTTTAGTTAGTATAATGTAACGTCAGATGGCTCATTCGGCGCCCCCTTCCTTGTTTAGTTAGTATAATGTAACGTCAGATGGCTCATTCGGCGCCCCCTTCCTTGTTTAGTTAGTATAATGTAACGTCAGATGGCTCATTCGGCGCCCCCTTCCTTGTTTAGTTAGTATAATGTAACGTCAGATGGCTCATTCGGCGCCCCCTTCCTTGTTTAGTTAGTATAATGTAACGTCAGATGGCTCATTCGGCGCCCCCTTCCTTGTTTAGTTAGTATAATGTAACGTCAGATGGCTCATTCGGCGCCCCCTTCCTTGTTTAGTTAGTATAATGTAACGTCAGATGGCTCATTCGGCGCCCCCTTCCTTGTTTAGTTAGTATAATGTAACGTCAGATGGCTCATTCGGCGCCCCCTTCCTTGTTTAGTTAGTATAATGTAACGTCAGCTGGCTCATTCGGCGCCCCCTTCCTTGTTCAGTTAGTATACTGTAACGTCAGATGGCTCATTCGGTGCCCCCTTCCTTGTTTAGTTAGTATACTGTAACGTCAGATGGCTCATTTGGCGCCCCTTGACCTCGGCGTCCATAGACATATGTACCCCGATCCCTCCCTTCGCTACGCCTCTGGTCTAAACTATACGTAGACTGTACGACCATCTCATGTCTCTGCTTTAAAGATACTATTTGCGAATTTTTCTTATTTCTATCCTCCCAATGACGAGTTCCTCCCCGCTTGCCATTTTTATGACTGTGTGAGTAGGTGGTGGTGTCGACCTGGTGGTGTCCCCTGTAATCTCCCGTCCACTGTCCCGGATTAGGCGCGACGCGAGCTATTCACGCTTCTGGAGTGTCCGCATTTGTCCACATGGGTGTGACAATTGGCGACCGGACTCTACGACCCTGACACTGCTAAGTGTCCGAATGTCAAGATATTGAAAGCCCAGTCTGGACCGGGCCGTGAAGTGGACCCGGGAAGTGAAGGAGGCTGAAAAGTGAAGGGAGCTATAGATAGTGAGAGGGGAAAGGAGGGGGGGGCACTTGTTAAAGGATGAGCAATGTGATATACGGTCAGGAAATGATATTGATGAATTTAAATTTCTTTGAAGCTATTTTGTTTTGTTTAGGACTCACCCACTGTCCGATGGGGTGAAATATAGAGAAATAGAAAGGATCCGAATGAGTATTGACTCTTGAGTTTTTACTAACCATGCGTTTGTGCTGGCAGCTTCACCACTTGATGTCATAGACTAAAGTCGAGCACATTTAGATCAACCCGGTCAACACCTGCCCGGAATGGAAATATCAATCTAGTTACCTGGTTACAGTTTTATTCTAGATCAATTTTATTATAAAATAAATTTAAAAAACTTTATTTTTTAAAAATCATTATAATATTTTTTTAAAACGACTTTTGACGATTTTAGACGTCACCCACCACTGCCCCTCACACAATGTAAGCTTCATTTGCCCATTGTTTCTATTGGTCCATTGGCCATGCATGAAAAATGGTACAGCCTCATTGCTAGTGGAGTCTCAGTTGCTATAGGAGTCTCAAAATCTAGTGGAGTCTCCAAAAGTCAATCCTAAATGGGATTCTTTATATTTTTATAACACCCCCCCCCGTCAAAACCTAACGATGTGGGAATTAAAATATGTTCATGAACACACTTTTTTATATAACATTCAAACTTCCGCAAAAAAAGTTATAACGTTTCGATATTAAACTGTGCCAAATTCTAGAGCCGAGGTTTGGCATTAAAGGCACCGCCATCATGTGCTTGTCAGCTTTGTTCGCTTTCATACAACTAATGCAAACCCGTTTAGATTTCTCCGTGTAATGACAATAACATTTCCCCCCTTCATTCATCTGATGTTGTGTTTTTTCCCTCCTTAAATCAGTTTAGTATTACCCCAATCTGCCAGATGCATTTTGTCATTATATTTAATGTACGTCTAACCAAGGCTGAAGGATGATATCCGAGCCCTCAGCTGTCTCTTCCACCAGTTTCTTCGTGACGCCCTTCCAACAAAATTCTCACAGATAATTGGCTAATTAGACGGAATCAAAAGGGAATCGGGAATTCCCTGATAGCCGCGCCGTAAACTCTTGAAATGGTTCCCCCACCCCCACCAACACAGCCACTGTTGGCGATATAAGATATAATATGAAAGTCGAGTTCCTTTAAATAAACTAATCCATGAGCTATGGGGTTGTCGGGCAAAGAAATACGAAAATGTGGATTTAGTATTTCGTTAGAAGAGTTTCTTTTCTTGTCAGAAACAGAATGTCTGATTTATGTTATGATAAATTTTTCAACAAAAATATATACGCTATACGCCTATTCGGACGTGCATTATTTATTTATTTCATTAAACTTCGTAATTTAAATCAATCTATTCTATTTCGTGACAGATTAGGTGTTACATTAAAAAAAAAGATCCTATTTGAGTATTTGAGATAAAAGGCATGTATGTTTGGGGATTCTGAGAAAACCGAGTGTGAGTGAATGTTCCCATGCACGGAAGGATGTTATTGTACGGTGTAAAACTGAAAACAAAGAAGGCACATCATTTTTAAAAAAAACGTATCGGTATCGGCAAAAGCTTTCTTCAGCAAACAAAAATAACATTTTAAAAAATACTTTTAAGTTCAAACCAATCTAAATGTCTCTTTTCATGTTTCATTTGTATGACATCGTGTGTATGTTGATAGTGTATGTAGAATGGCAGCGTATGTTTGTTGGTTGTGTCTTTGAGTATCAGCGTATTTTGCCTTTGAAGTGAAAGGGCATCATGGTTTAGCTGAGGTGGATTTTTTCTAGTAGCGCAAAATGAGTTGTTTTTCCCCCTTTTTTCGGGGGGGGGGTCATACCCCTGAGTTGGTAGAAAAATTAGCCCCTCCCCCCTCTACAATGTCTGCATTTCTTGTCTTGCACTACTGGTGTTGTAATTATAATAGCGGGAAACAAAAACACCAACAAAAACATCGTATTTATCGATGATGTTATTCAATGTCGCACATTTCAAGTGGTGTTTTTCTTACTAGACTAGGAACTAGAGATTTTAATGATTGCAATTATATTTGGGAAATTTTACTGGAATAGATATGACCAGTTTACTTAATAAGATTTAGACGTCGGGAACGTCTTGTAGTAGATGGCCGAATATGAATATGTGGCAACGCCGAGAATACTGTTGAACATCTGATGGTCAAGTGTCCCGACGCTAATTCGGACGGGTGGGTTCCTACAACTGATGAGAGATATCTTTATGGCGATGCCCGCTTGATGAGGCTCGCCAGTGAAACAATGGGACGGGTCCGAAGGGCGTGAGCTCAACCCCAAAAGAGAATGTCACATATTTATTAATAGATAGAAGATTTAAGAGTGCAATATGGTAATCGGGACTTTGGAAGATGTGCGGATGGGGCAGTACACCTCGGGCGAGACCATTTTCCCCCCCTTAAAGTGAGGGGGGGGGTAGTTTACGACCGTCTGTGGGGGAGGGGTGCATTTTTTGCCCCCCCCCTCGGGGTCAATCTAATAATCTCTACCGAAACGATTGTAAACTGTGATTTTGATTAATTTCATAGGGCTGAACTCGTGACATTGAGAGTGACCACTATTAAAGGGATTCCGTTATGAAGTACTTATAGGACTATTAAATTGTTGTCAGCGAATACAAAGATCTATTTAAAGGGTCTTGTTAGTAGTAGTTTTAGGAAAAGTCAACTTAACTCAAGTATCGATAATTAGGTAATCATTAGCTCGATTTCTTAAAGCCGAAGGTTTTTCTTTGGACTTTAATTATTATCATTACGCGGCAGGGTGCAATTGTTGGGCTTAAAGGAACTATTTTTCCTGGCGCTCCTTGGACCGGACAGTAAGGCTAATAACACATTACCCTCGTGCTAAAGGCATTCACCCGTTTATAATGACGGGGTCTAATTGCTCGCCTCCGCGTGGTCTCAAAAACAGAAACCGCGCAAGACGGCGAGGAGGGCTAGTCGGGGGGGAGAAAACTTCAGCGATTGGCTGCCTGTGACAGAAAGGGGCGCGGCTTCGAAGTATCACGGCGTTAGACGTCTTCATTACGTTTTTTTCTTTCTTCTTTTTCTTCGGCAATTTTTTCTCTGAGCAACCCAGTCTCGCGGTTGTAGAGTAACCGTGACGGACTTGACTCCCAGGAATTGTGACCGCTCTTGTTTTGATACGACTTTTTTTGTGTGTAACTATTCTCGAAGACGTACCGTCGTTGGGCCGTATCAATAGCAGTTTGAGCTTCAAGTAGACGTAGAGTTCTGAAAAGTTCTGTGTTTCTGCCTGGATCACTAACGGTTTTTTACGACTTTTATCTTGGACTCATTGTGATCTCCGTGAGTAGTATATTAACACATGCAAAAAAGGGAGATAATTTACTAATTCCTGGAGAATTACTTTTGCACTAAAAGGAGATCGAAGGTAATTAGATTTTCTTTTAAGTGACCTTTTACTACTAGTTTTAAATTAATAATAAGCAGTTAAATCAGTTACATTCTGTGGTGTTGATCGTGGTTCAATGTTCGGGCATTCCATCACATCCAATGTCGTTTGTAAGCTACATATAAAAATTATAAATTTACACAGTTTTCAACAGTGTCCTCAAATATCTTGACGGACATTGCTTTTTTAAATATTTATTTCTAAACGTTTAATGTTGTAGCTACCTACGCCCACTACGAGTAGCATTCTGCTTAAGCAACCAAATAATCTGCGCAATTAAATTATCCTTATATATAATAATGATTAATGTTAATTGGATATTGGCTCTGTCTCTGTGTATTTATAACAGTTTACTATTTTATTTCCGCTGTCTAATTTCTGTCAATTCCTCATAAGGGGCCGTCCATAAAGTACATCACGCTATTTTTGACCATTTTTAACTCCCACCTCCACCCTGTCACAAACTGTCACACATCTCGGACAAAAGCACGTCACACATTCGAACCAAAATGTTGTTTTTTTATTAACAAAATAATCAAAATTTAATATAAAACAGTGTGACGTCACACATGGCTGGAACCCCCCCCTGCTCCCCCCTGTCACAAACTGTCACACTTTCTTACACCCCCTCCCCCCTCTGGAGCGTGACGTACTTTATGGACGGCCCCTAACTTCAAGAGAGGACTATGAAAATGCGCACTCGCCGTAATGAAAGTTTGTGATTGTGAAGCCTGGGTTGAACAAATATTTGGTCTATTGAAAGTTTCATCGACCCCGTAACTCTTTAACTTATTTTATATGTTACTGATGGTCCTTTTATTTTTATACAGAAGATATTTGCGTGCGTTGCGAAACATTGTCACATTGTCTCTTTATAGATCTTTTAACTGTAACTTATTAAGACCATTCACTGGCGTAGCTTGAGCTAAAGCATGAGATGCCTAGAGTGGCCGATAATTTAACTTGCCCCTTCAAGGCCGTAACTCTACAATTGGTCGAACATGCAAACCTCCATTTAGTCCCCATTAAAAAAAATAATTAAATAAATAAATAAATAAATGTGCATCCAAGGGTGTAACGTCCACATCACCATCCTATGCCACCATCCTACGACTTGTAAGTCATTCATTAAAATTTGGCCCCATCATAAGCATAATCGTAAAACTAGTGATTTTTTTTCCCTTCCAAATTGAACTTTGACTGACTGGGTGTATAAAATGTATCGGTATAGTAGTTGTCATGCACAGTTCTGCTTTTTAATTATTAAGTATGAATATATGCTAGACTAGGGTGTGATGAATTTTAGTTTAGTGTTAGAAAGAAGAAAAAAAAAGGGGGGGGGGATAATCAAGTTTAAATTTAACGTAATCGTTAAAGTTAAAGACGTTATGTTTTCTGCCATGCTTAGCCGTCCGTTACGGTTAACGACGACGCTCCTGAAACATATCAGCGAAGTTTATTTATCGACTTGGTCGAAAATTATAACCAGAACAAAACAGTACGGTGAAAATGGGCGAGCGGGAAAATGGTTGAAAGAGGAAATGAGCTTCTAATAGGGGCTTGCGGGAAATGCCGTTAAATTGAGTTTTGCCCTACAGAGCCGGTGAAGTTTTCCTTGCGGTGAAATCGGTTGTCCCGGGTTAACAAAATGTTGACATTTCGCTCGTTATTAGCTCACACGATCTGTGTCAACCGAAGGGGCTACTCGGCGCTTTCATCTTGCACAACAGATATTTTAACACTCTGACGGGGGATCAAAACTATGGCCAAACAAAGCCGCCGCTCCCCCCTCCCCACACTCTCCCACCGCCTTCATCCCAGGCCCGGAGGTGTTAAGTATTATTTGCTTTTGGCCACGGCCAGGACCTTTTGTGGCGGCATGAGAGATCATTGACCACTAAGGGAGGTAATGGTTACCAAGCGGCGAGTTTTTAGTATGTTTGTAGACTTACATGGATGTTGTTGTGGAAGTGGGCAACATGGAAATTATTGTGCTTAGTGTGTTGTGTTGCTCCTGTGTATAGCGGGGCGGCGATATGAAAGACTGGGGTGTGGGCGTGGGATCCGTTTCCATTGGCATGCCCTTTAGTCAGAAATGGCTAGAGGATTTTTTCCCCCTTCTTTCTAACACAAAACTAAAATTCATCACACCCTATTCTAGCATATATTTATACTTAACAATTTTTTTATTTTAAAATTATAATTTTGAGGCAGTGGTGGTGGTAGAGGCTTGACTCGCGTCAGTTGAATTAAATACATCCAATATGTAGTAACAGAAATGATCCCAAATTGTTGGGGAAAGGGGGCAGTGGGTTGGCTGAATGCAATGTTGTAGACCAGTGCTTCTCAAAGTGGAGGTCCACGGACCGGCAATGGGCCATCCACTGCCGGTCCGCAGAAGTTACCAAGAAAGCGCAAAAATATAATTATAATCCCTTCTTTGCAACTTACAATACTAACCCTATAGACTATAGATAGAATATGTCAATTTTTCGGCAATAAGCACATAAAATGAAACCAAAAATAAATAAATAACATTTCGCTACCACGTCAGAATAGTGAATATAGTTCACTGGTCCCTGGTGCAATGAAAAAACTCCTGCCGGTCCGCCATACTACAAGGTTTGAGAAGCACTGTTGTAGACGACTATTGTCGTCATTTAGATGACTACAGTGAAAGAATGTGAGAACCGTTCCCGGAATTTACCTACAATTTTTTTTGCAATATAATCGAAGATAATGTGCTTTGTTGGTATAAAACAGGAATGACCAAAGCTAAAAAATATAAATGACAAATCGTGGGGGAAATTTTGCAGTTGGTTAACGAAGAATTCGTCAACTAGCGATGCTTGCCCTGTTCCCTGTGGCGTGTATATCATTATAGTATAAGCAAGCGGATTTGACTCACTTTAACCTTCAAGCTTCATCGCCTCTGGGAGATTCCCCCCCCCAAGCCCAAGCCCACAACTCTTTCCCAAGAGTATTGAAACGCCACCCCGACTCTTGTGACTTGTGACGGCGTGTACATGACACCATAACACCATACCACCCTAAACACCACCTTTCAACACCGTTCAGCTTCTGTAACATTACCCTCGTCATTCTCAGACGTCTCGTGTGTGTGCTTCGACTTGTTCAAAGCTCCATACTTTTTATAACACACTCTCTACGACACACCTTCCCGCTGTCATCACATATTCTCACGCTTTTATCACATACTCTTTCTATATGTGTCATCACATCATCTCAGTCTGTAGTAATTACTAGGGGTGTACCGGATATCGGCTCCGGCTCCGGCAAGGCCGCAATCCGGACATTTTTAAAACTCCGGCTCCGGTCGGATTTACTTCATCAGAATCCCTGTACACCCCTAGCAATTACATACTGTCACCGTCTCATATACTCTATCGTCACCACATATTTTCACTATGTCATCATATCCCTCATTTCACACTCGGAATATTTGATGAATAAGAACTCAAATTCCACGAGCATTTTTCTCACAATGCCATGAACTAAAGCAACAAAACAATTTAACAACAAAGGGAAACAATCTTGAAGAAAAGACGCAAAAAATCTCGACCAAGGGGAAATAATCACCGGTGTCTCTTGTCACACTTACTATTATGATGATTCAGAATGGTATTTAAAAAAATCTTTTGACAGCCCCCCTCCCACCCCCCCCACTGTCGTTTGTCGACCCCACCACCTGTAGATCTATTCTCGTTGGAGTATGTACGCCCCTAACCCAGGACACAAAGGCTTCTCTCTACGTCACGAGGTCTCTGAAATACCACAAGGAGCGTCTGATTGGTGTGGAGTGGGGGGGTGGGGTGCTTGTGAGTTAGTCGTCATCAATTGAAGTCCATAACGAGACTTGGAGAGAGAAAAAACTGTTACAAAAGTTTGTATATAACAATCTCTTTTCTCTCGCTCTTGTGCTCATTCTCTCTCTCTCGTCAAGGACATCATTAGTACAGGGGGCAGTTCCGTTTGCCATTGAGGAGTTTTGTCAAGGGTTCCTTACCGTCTGAAGATTAATATTTTTTTTTACATAACAGCCAGCATATAATCAACAGACCAACCAACGATTAACCAATCTCGCATGTTGTTATCATGTGGTGTTTGTCATTATAACATGTTCCGGAATTTCCTAAAACAATCTATGTAACTTAATGCAGCTAATCTCAAACACATAACATTATATATCAGAAAATTCTCGTTGGTCTCTGCTGGTTTACGTAATTTTGTGTGTGTTGTCTTTATCATAATATTTTTCATGAAGATATTTCATCAGAATAGAAATGTTGTCTACTTCATTAAAGTATAGTTCAGTAACCCTCAAACTATATTGATTTATTTGTATATAATGTATATGACGTGCCATCGAAGCTAACATCAATCCCAGTTAAAAGGTTAATTAACTTTCCAAGGTTCTAATTAATACTATTATTAACAGTATTATAATATAATTAAATGTATATTTGTTTGTGTTACAGAGCAAAGATACTCTCAAAATAAAGTGCAATAAATGGTGGGAGGAATAATTAGAGTTAAACTGAACGCTCCACAATTATGAACGAATCATTTTGACCACTCACATTAAATATTGTCTTTGGTGAGACCTGTACTAGAATATGCATCTTCTGTATGGGACCCATCCACCAAAGAAAACATTGATAAACTAGAACAAATCCAAAAAAGAGCTGCCAGATTCATCACTGGAGAATACTCAAAACTGACTATAGAATAACACCATTAGTTAAATCATTAAACCTTGAAACACTAGAGAATAGAAGAACCAAGAGCAAAGTAGTAATCATACATAAAGCAATTAACTCTAATTTAGAAATACAACACAAAGATAACTTAATACAACCCTCAGATAGACATAAGGATAAAACACCTTTCTTATTCCGTATGCAAGAACAAACTCATACAAATTTTCGTTCTTCCCGTCCGGAATTCGGGCGTGGAATGGGTTGCCCGAAGAAACCAGGAAAGCCAACACTTTATCAACATTTAAAACTCTAATAAGAATGCAGGACTAAACACAAACCATAGATAAGCGTAGGACGCAATAATCTTCTGTATAGAAGGAGCGTCTGAAACAGATAAGATAAGACTGATCGCGAAACACGTGTGTCCAGGTTTTACGTGGCAGAATCCACCCCCCTCCTCTTGACCACAAGTTCTATTTAGTGTGTGTCTATGCTGTTCCTGTACCAAATGTCGGCTGTCAGATGTCACACTTCAGTATTACGCAATGTCAATACACGACTCAACAGTTTCGTTGACGAATTCGAGCCATCGGACGGACATCTCTTCAGTTCCTTTTACTCCAGTGTAGACGTTGAATTTAAAAACCCTCGCCCTGCCCTCGAGTCACACGTCTGGAATCCATCGTCGAGAGTCGTGATTTAAAGCTCGGATCAGCTTAGAGACTCGGTCACAAGATCTACCCCCGTAAGCGGTACACTCTCGGCCACAGGGGTATGATTACACTCACAATGGTTCTCAATTGGCTGGCCGAACAAGGTACCCACGGGAGGTCGCCGCGGATTACCCCGGCGAAGAAGGGTTGTTGATCCCGGCACGTCTTCCATGCATTAGCCCAATTAGTGTCAGGTTCCGTGTGCTCGGGGTGCAGGGGAAGGGGGGGGGTCGGATATGTAAGGGTGGGGGCGCGGGGCGGTGGCACAAGGGTTAGGTGTTAAGTGTGGCTGTCGTCACTTTCATCAGAGCTCTTTAATACAGCAACATGCGATGAACTCACACCCACCCTTACACTCCTCACTCCCACAATAACCCTCCCACTCCTCACTCCCTCCTCTCACCTCCCACTCCTCACTCCCGCCCCTCACCTCCCACTCCTCACTCCCGCCCCTCACCTCCCGCTCCTCACTCCCGCCCCTCACCTCCCGCTCCTCACTCCCGCCCCTCACTTCCCGCTCCTCACTCCCGCCCCTCACCTCCGCTCCTCACTCCCGCCCCTCAACTCCCGCTCCTCACTCCCGCCCCTCACTCCCGCCCCTCACCTCCCGCTCCTCACTCCCGCCCCTCACCTCCCGCTCCTCACTCCCGCCCCTCACCTCCCGCTCCTCACTCCCGCCCCTCACCTCCCGCTCCTCACTCCCGCCCCTCACTTCCCGCTCCTCACTCCCGCCCCTCACCTCCGCTCCTCACTCCCGCCCCTCAACTCCCGCTCCTCACTCCCGCCCTCACTCCCGCCCCTCACCTCCCGCTCCTCACTCCCGCCCCTCACCTCCCGCTCCTCACTCCCGCCCCTCACCTCCCGCTCCTCACTCCCGCCCCTCACCTCCCGCTCCTCACTCCCGCCCCTCACCTCCCACTCCTCACTCCCGCCCCTCACCTCCCGCTCCGCACTCCCACCCCTCACCTCCCGCTCCTCAGTCCCGCCCCTCACCTCCCTCTCCTCACTCCCACCCTCACCTCCCGCTCCTCACTCAAGCCCCTAACCTCCCACTCCTCACCTCCCACTCCTCACTCCCGCCCCTCACCTCCCGCTCCTCACTCCCGCACCTCACCTCCCACTCCTCACCTCCCACTCCTCACTCCCGCCCCTCACCTCCCGCTCCTCAATCCCGCACCTCACCTCCCACTCCTCACTCCCGCCCCTCAACTCCCACTCCTCACTCCCGCCCTCACCTCCCGCTCCTCACTCCCGCCCCTCACTCCCGCTCCTCACCTCCCGCTCCTCACTCCCGCCCCTCACCTCCCACTCCTCACTCCCGCCCCTCACCTCCCGCTCCTCACTCCCGCCCCTCACATCCCACTCCTCACTCCCGCCCCTCACCTCCCAGTCCTCACTCTCGTCCCCTCACATCCCACTCCTCACTACCACCCTTACACCACAACCCTCCCACCCCTCACCCTCCCACTCCTAATTCACAGCCCACACCCTCACTCACCCAACCCTCTAACTCCCACTCCTCACTCCCACACACACCCACACTTCCCACTCCTCACTCCCACCCTCAACCCCGGGCACTCACCCTCCCCGCATACACTAGAAACTTTCCCTCGGGCCGTTTTATCCAGATCCTAAGTGTTCCCCAACGACCCATGAAATCTCTTTACCGCGCCAAAGAAGTCACAGATTACCGATGCACACCATTCTGATCCATCTTAGTGTTACGTGTAGACTGTAGTTCCCAACAGTTGAAAACCTCATCAACTTGTATCAGAAACAACGAGCAGAGGTGGAAACATCTTGAAAGCTCACGGTGTTTAACACGATCGAGCCATTATTTTTAAAAACTCAGATATCATTTGCGGTTTCTTTGTTAATCATACCATGAACAGATGCTTAAATATATCAGATAGTTTATAGCGAGTAGAGGAAATTGATTGTGAAGGCGGCGTCATTTTACATTTTATTTTATAAGGTGGGCTGCTCTGGCGAAATTGCGGATAGCTTTGAATTGTATACGTGGGGCGTCAAAATTTCGGTGCGCCCGGGAGGCATTTATCCCGTGGGAAAAAAATATAAAGCCGGCTTTAAGCAAAGCTAGATAAGCTTACGTCACAGCTTAGCGCCCACCCCAGTTTGGCGGTTACACATTTCAAATGTTTCTTGACTAGGTGACTTGATAAATTGGGATTTGAAAAGTTGAGTCTCTTTGTTTAGCACAAAGTCACAAAGCTTCACCAAGTTTAAGTACGGCTTTGCAATCGTTTCAAAATCCCAAAAAATGTGAGATATCAAATGTTGAATACTGTCTTAAACAACTACATTCCCATGGAGCACCACGTCCAGTACTTTGATACCTTCAAAATAATTATACCCATAAATACTCACCTCGTACACACACCTCACCCACCCCCCCCGTCCCCTCTCCCAACCAGTGGCTCATTTGGTGGTAAACGCCGCCTAGAGTGGATCGATTTTTAAATCCCTTATATTAACTTCGCGGCCGTCTCATCATCTCATCATCTCATCATCTCATGGGCGGGCGGAAAAACAAAAGTCGAAAATGACCCACTTTCCGTGTTCCGATCAAGCTGAAATTTGGGACACGGACCCGTCTGACCTAACAATGCATCGTATCAAAATTTCACATCGATCGAACGTACCGTAATTAAATTAATGCATTTTTAGTTTATCCTTATATGAGGTATGTAATTCAAATTCACGGGTTGTTATTGTTTTTTTCCCACGTGAAATTTTGAGCTTACGCATTGAGGCGACCCAACGAAGCGACGGGGCGCTTTTGTTTACATTTTACGTGTCACTCTGAGCTCGGTCAAGCGAATCGGTGACCAGACTTTTCCCCTCTCCCCCATCCCACCCACCCCTCCCCCCTAGCGTTATGAAGCAAATTTGAGTTAAGACAGATTCAGTCTGTAAATGTTTGAAAATAATCAATACTGTTATTTATGTCTCATATATAAGGGATTTATAGTCAAAAACTTTGTTTTTACGGATTTGTTTTATTTAAATCCCTTATATTAACTTCGCGGCCGTCTCTGTCGTCATCTCATGGGCCGGGCGGGCGGGCGGGCGGAAAAACAAAAGTCGAAAATGACCCACTTCCCGTGATCGGATCGAGCTCAAATTTGGCACACGGACCCGTCTAACCTAACAATGCATCGTAACGTACCGTAATTAAATTAATGCATTTTTAGTTTATCCTTATATGAGGTATGTAATTCAAATTCACGGTTTGTTATTGTTTTTTTCTTCCACTTCCACGTGAGTTTGAGTAGACGCCGACCGTCGTGCCGACACCCCCTCACGTCCCACCCCCATTTATTAAAGACAAGGGACATCACTCGGTGTCAGTCTGTCAATGTTTGTTAAGTTTGAAAATGATCAATACTGTTAGTTATGTCTCATATATAAGGGATTTATAGTCAAAAACTTTGTTTTTACGGGTTTGTTTTTTTTCCCCACCATCTTCCAGGAAAAAATGTTCGAATGTGACTGAAAATGAAGATACAACATTTCCGTCCACGACAGACGCCTCCCTCCCCCACCTCAATACAGTTCCGTCCACGACAGACGCCCCCCCTCCCCCCCACCTCAATACAGTTCCGTCGTGTTGTTGCGTCTATTTGGCGTGGAATTGTTGATTGATGATGTAACGAGAATTTCGGATCAAAGATGGGGGCCCGTGTTTACCATTACATCTTACAGGAAGACATGGAGCATGGGGTATTATGTGGTATGTGAGGTATCGGGTGGTGCAGGTTATAGACACAACAAGGCGATGATCTGGCACGCGAGAACGAAACAGAAAATTCAAGGTCTGCATGGATGTTATGGGATGAAACAAGGGTAACATTTCAATACACGTGTTACCGTATTACCTTGTACTTAAACTGAATGGTCTTAAAGTCACGAAAAATTTAACAATTGGGTTGAAATTTAATGAGTATTAATTTAATGAATTGTCATTTTTTACTAAATACTACCTACCCCTATACACAAACACGTATTTTAGTTCACACACGTTTTCATGAAAGAAAGAGCGGTTGTGGAGGAGGATCGAGTTCTCGGCCTTCCATGGGCGTCCTTTGTTTCCCTAACTAGTGTCAGGTACCCAATCGGAGCTGGGTGGACTCAGAGACACTCTAAGCTCCGGGAACAAATCCTTACCTCCACAGAGATTCGAGCCCGTGACGCTCGGTATGCCAACCGAGCGCGCATGCCACCCGACCACCGTGACTTACGGTATGTTATGGTGAGATGAGATCGAGGTACGGTTTGTCGCCTACAAAACTTGAGCGTCTGCTTCACAATGACCGTCCATTAAATGGTCAATACAGGGAGAGTTGATGACGGTTAATGGCGGTGCTACTCCCGGAAGTCAATCTGGCTAATTCGTGTCTATCGGTGCCGTCCAGGAGGTTGACAACTCATCAGAGTGATTGCCCTTTGTCTCCCATCCAAGATGGCCGAGCCGGCCTTAAGAAGACAAATACCTCCATCGAGAGTAGCGGGGCAAAGGTTAAAGGTTAACCGATTCGCACGAATGGCCGCTGACCTCATCACCTCAGATATTGATGGGACTATTTTATTCTACCGCCTCCTCGTAGGGTTGATTAATATTTATTTAGTTCGGGACAAAAAGGTTTGTTTCTTTTTCTAAATCTCAAGCCCTATAAAAAAAATCAATAAATCCCAGAGTCACTCTTGGTCCGTTCTCGGATTCTTAAAAAAAATTAAAACCGAATCCTTTCAACCTATTGCTCACTTGAAATAATTAAGACCCCCACTTGATAATTGCCTATTAATTGCAGTGCATGGTTCAATCATTGATTTATCTACCATCAGCTAAAAGCTTTTAGCAATAAAGCTTGTTCGCGAGGTCATTTCACGGGCCCGGATTGCCAGCCCAGTTCAAATAGCCACTCGTTTTTTTGGGGTTTTTTTTTAAACGGAGCCTTTATCGACGAGCCAGATAGGAAGGAACTGCATTGAGATGTGTGAGATCTTTGTTCCAGGTCGGAAAACTGTTTGCCTTACAATCCGTGAGGTCGGTGGGGGGGGGGCAGGGGGGGGTTCGAAGGTTAATTTGTGGACTTTATACCGTGACGTCAGGTTTACCCATAATGCCTGTTTGAGTTTGTTTAATTTTTTTTTAAATAGGATTTAACAACTGACCTACCAGTAGATAAATGAAATAAGCGACTATGTTTTGGAAAATACACTACCCAAAATACACGTGTTTTTATACCTCATACGAAAAACGCATTGAAGCGAATATAGTCATTTATTAAAACCGAAATGTTTTATTATAAACTTATAAAGTAAATATACTTTCTTAAAATATTTTTTCAGCTGCGATAATAAAATTTAAAAAAAAACAACAAACAACTAATAAAATAAAAATGTAAGATTAAAAAAAGATTCTTGGAAGCAACTAATTGCATCCAATTATAGCTCCATTAACGAATGGCACGGGAAGTGACATTAATGGCAACTTAACAACCTCTAAACCTGCACCCGTGACGTCACTGCCTACTTTATTTAACACTTTCCCCCCCACGTCGCATTAACAGATTACGGGGGATGCCAATAAAAATTACCGGCCGGTCAGGAGCGTGCCGCGGAGGCTTGAGTGACACTTACTGGGGAAACAGACCGGAATGAAATGCAACACACACACACACGCGCGCGGTCACACTATCGAACATGCACAGCACCTTTCGCGTCTTGTCACAAGGGTCAAAATATGGGGTTAAATGATGGGAAATGTGATGGGGTATAGAGGATGAGTAAATGAAAAGGTGAATTCAATGTAAATGATGGTGGTGTACATGTAAGTGTGTAGGATAGGTGGAATCTAATAGGATGTGTAATTAAAGCATTTCGATTTGTTTGGACCAAAAAAAATAATTTTATTTATTTATTTATTTATTTTTCTAAAATTTTGTTCCGATGACATTTAATGAATAGCTTTATTGGTCTGAACATTGTCAGAGTCGATAATTTCACAGTGTAAGGTTAGATTATTTCTAGGTGTAAGGGTAGATAATTTCACAGTGTAAGGTTAGATTATTTCTAGGTGTAAGGGTAGATAATTTTACAATGTAAAGGTAGATAAATTCATAGTTTGCATATAGATAAAATCATAGAGTAAGGGTAGATAATTTTACAGTGTAAGGATAGAAACGTTCACAGAGTAAAGGTCGATAAATTCACATTGTAAGGGTATACAATTTCGCAGTTGAAGGGTAGATAAATTATGAATATAAGGGTAGACAATTTCACAGACTAGGGGTAGATAAATTCACAGTGTAAGGGTAGACATTTCCGCTGTTGAAGTGTAGATAAATTCTCAGCGTAAGGGTAGACAATTTCACAGTATACGGGTAGATAATTTCACAGTATAAGGGTAGATAATTTCAGGATACGTTTAGCCCTGATTTAACCCCACGCCGTCTGTAACAATTAACCTAATCGGACGTGAACGCCCTCTCGGGGTACCTGGAACCAGATATGCACCCGTCGTCGCATAACGAACCACTTGAGAATCACTCGAGACAGTCAGGGTCTGAGCGGGCTCGTAACGTCTCCCTGACCGAAAACCGCGCCCTTACCACCGCCACCCCATCCCCTACCCTCGCGTCACGTGACCGGGGGAGTCTGGTCTTTTAATGACGCCATGAGAGGCTGCCGTCGTGAGTTAGTCGTGGCGGAGGTGATGCCTTGGGACTGGACATACGTCACGGGGAGTTATCATCAGTCCTTCCTGCAAAAATTATTTCGGGTATGTCCTTGTATCACATGTAGATTGTGAACGCTTTGCTCTCCAGCTTTTTATATCAGCGTCCGGGTTGTTTCACGAGTCAACATTTTTTTAAAATTCTAAATCCCGCGCTCCCTAGCACTCGCCATAACAATTATAAAATGAAATAGCTGGCACTTACGCGTGTTATCTTCCCTTACAGTGCTAGTATGTAGTATTCACTTCTTGATGTTGTAGAACAGGGGTCGGGAAACTTTTTGTCCGAGAGAGCCATAAACACCACATATTTTGAAAAGTAATTCCGTGAGAGCAAACATTATGTTTAAAACTAAAAATTCAAGTAAATGTGTGCATTTAGTGTAATTTCAACACTAAAAGTACAACAATTATGTCTCTGAATGCTTTTTAATAACATTGTTATGCTGTTTCTTTTAATATGCAATTAATATGTAGATCAAAGGAGTCTGAAAAAAAACTTTTTTTTTGATAACCGAGCATTTGTCTGAGAGCCAGATGCAGCCATCAAAAGAGTCACATCTGGCTCGCGAGCCATGGTTTCCCGACCCCTGTTGTAGAATAATGTATTTATTAATTGTTATATTTATTTAATTGTTAAATTTGTTTGTTTATTAAGTTTGACATAATAGAAAGGTCTACTCTAGATCACCATCTCGTGTGGGAACTGACTGTTGGCCAGATAACTAAACACGTTTCTTCACTGGCTTTTTGCAGATAGCATCAAACAGCTTGTCGATCCACGGATTCTTGATCCTCTTTTCTTTCATCATTGGAAGCATAAACCTCATCATATATTATATATCTACGCTCAATTATCGCTGATTCCTAACGCTAAGGGACATCACTCGGCTTTTTTTTAAAATTTTGTGTTGTAAGCAGTGCTGATTGACTCAAATAGTTATTTTTTGGTGCAGTAATTTGGTGCGCTGCTTTCTAAAATTAGTTTAAAAATCGTGTGGTAATTAGCACTTTAATAAGAAAAACCCGTAAAAAACCAAGTTTTTGACTATAAATCCTTTATGTACGAGAAGAATTTAAAAGAATGTCCATTATAATACGCAGCGCCAGACCATCCAGAAATACAAAATTGCAGTTGTGTCGTAAAACATGTTTAATATAATGCGCACCGATCAGGAATATGTTAATAAAAAGAGCTGTCAATAAAATACGCACCTTATTGCGCGACAGAACGGTTGTTCAATATAATACGCACCGCGACGCTCTATCTCAAAAAATAGCATGATACATAGGAATAAATAAAATAATCTAAAAAATCAATAATTTAATTACGGTACATGCGATCGATCTGAAATTTTGATACATTGTTTTTATCATCGGTACGAAACTGCCTGCAAAATTTCAGCTCGCTATCTTGCGAGCAAGTGGGTTAAAAATCGATCAAAAGTTTTGGCGACAAGCAAGCAAGCAAGCAAGGTCGGTCGGTCGGTCGGCCGCAGACACCACGAGTTAATATAAAGGATTTAAAAAATATAACCTCTATTTTAAATTACTTTGTGTACATTTAAGGTAGTTTAATATTACGTATCTATCATACAAGGACAAGTTTGTTTGGGTTTTGAAAAAAGTGGGTGCCTTAGGTGCCCTAAATAAAAGTGGGCGCCGCAGCACAACCTATATTATATACATTCTTTGTGTACATTTCAGGAATATTTCGTATTTATCATACAAGGATAAGTTACTTGGGTTTTTTAGATAAAAATTTAATTTAAAAAAAATTAAATTTTGTTTTATAAAATACTTTGTGTACATTTAAGAAATTTTAATATAACGTATTTATCATACAAGGACAAGTTAGGGGGCTTTTGAAAAAGGTGGGCGCCGTAGGCGCCCTTAAAAAAGGGGGCGCCGCAGGCGCCACGGCGCCGCAGCACAAACTAGTCATATATATATTTACGCTCAATTATCGCTGATTGTGTCATAACGCTAAATCATAATCCTTTTGGTTTCCAGATTAACATTAACGAAACAACGCACGAGCCTATGACGTCAGCATTTGTGTTGTAAACAGTGCTGACTGACTCAAAGAGTTATTTTTTTGGTGCAATAATTTGGTGCGCTGCTTTCTAAAATTACTTTAAAAATTGTGTGGTGATTAGCACTGTAAAAAATATATACATACTTTGTATACATTTCAGGAATATTTCGTATTTATCATACAAGGATAAATTACTTGGACTTTTGACCAAAAAAAAACACAACGCATTATAAAATACTTTGTGTACATTTAAGAAATTTTAATATTACGTATTTATCGTAAAAGGACAAGTTAGGTGGGCTTTTGAAAAAGGTGGGCGCCATGGGCGCCCTTAAAAAAGGGGGCGCCGCAGCACAAACTAGTCAAACTATATTACAACAAAGAATTCCATATAATTGCACAGTCAAATACCTGAGCGTTCGTGTACCAGATTAAGGATATACTCCAATTAAAAGTTGAAATTTAATGTTTATAATTAATTTATAGTAGTTATTACTAATTTAAAATAACTACTGTAATTTTTTTTTAATTACAATAAATTTAATTCATTTTATAAATCAATTTTCTCTCCCCTGAAAATTCTTACTTTAAAAATTCATTTTAGCTTGTATTTATTTAAGATTCGAAATTTTCTCAACATCCCTTTCAAATACTATAACATCCCCTGGCGCTCGCCCAAAGAGACACGGTTCCATGATAAAACGAATAGCGACAAAACGACAAGGTGAGAAAACGACAAGGTGACAAAACGACAAGGTGACAAAACGACAAGGTGACAAAACGACAAGGTGACAAACAGACACACATACAGACACACATACAGGCATTACTCTAAACACACGCCACCCCAACACCCAACCCTTGCATTCACATACATAGCCATGCACCCATAGTTCTACATACATAGCCATGCACCCATAGTTCTACATACATAGCCATGCACCCATAGTTCTACATACATAGCCATGCACCCATAGTTCTACATACATAGCCATGCACCCATAGTTCTACATACATAGCCATGCACCCATAGTTCTACATACATAGCCATGCACCCATAGTTCTACATACATAGCCATGCACCCATAGTTCTACATACATAGCCATGCACCCATAGTTCTACTGCTGCAGCCAAATTTCTCAGCAGTTCACCAAATCGCTTCACGAAATTAATGAGCTTCTAATTTAAGCACCATGAGGAGGAGAAAATGGGGAAAAAATAACAAGGGAGGGAATGCGGTGGTAGGGGAAACTAACTCCAGTAATGTTTTTATTATCCCCTGGGGCTCGGCTGTAATTGTCACGGTTCGGGGACCTTAAATTACATTGGTTTTTTCCTCAGTAAGTGTAATGTAATCAGCACAGCCTTAAATTCCACACCAGCGTTTTTTTTCATGTAAATGTCATGCATTATTATTGCTGGAGGTTAAAGGGCACATTTGTTTAATACTTGACGAATGCATGCTTAGAAATAGGGGGGTTAGGGGGGTGGGTGTTCACAGGCGTCGTAATGTGCATGTCAGGGAGTTTTGACAAGATTTTTGTTTTTGTTTTTAGAATGCTATATCCTGTTGGTGGAGAGAAATAAACAAGTTTTTCTAACCATGATCTAGTTTATAGAACTTTAGACACATAATTTATCACAATACACTTCTTTTATGGAAGCTGCAAACTCATTACATTCTTTTCCGTATTTTATAAGTAATAACTGGCTTTTGTTTTTAAATTAAGACTTCCATTTTTTTTCATAAATTATTTTTAAAAAATATAATTCAAACTTGAAAGTAAAAGATTTACTACCAAGGACGCACTGCAAGGTCAAAATAACATAAAATGTCTTAAACTGCATTACACAAGTAGCCCTTTATGTAACCAATGGATTTAGTTAAATTATAGAATTTTTTTTTATTTTTTTAATTAATTTTTTTTTAATTTTTTTTTATAAAGTTATTCTTCTTTATTTGGAAGTTATCTTCTACACGTATTCACTTTGCGTGTTGCATTTTAAGAAATAAATCATTGGCTACTTTTTATCACGTCAATGACATTTTTCTTTCTTTTTTAAACATGTTTGGAGTTTCAGTAAGTTTCAGTAAGTTTCAGTAAGTTTCAGTCAGTTTCAGTAAGTTTCAGTCAGTTTCAGTAAGTTTCAGTAAGTTTCAGTAAGTTTCAGTCAGTTTCAGTAAGTTTCAGTCAGTTTCAGTAAGTTTCAGTAAGTTTCAGTAAGTTTCAGTAAGTTTCAGTCAGTTTCAGTAAGTTTCAGTCAGTTTCAGTAAGTTTCAGTAAGTTTCAGTAAGTTTCAGTCAGTTTCAGTAAGTTTCAGTCAGTTTCAGTCAGTTTCAGTCAGTTTCTGTCAGTTTCCGTAAGTAATCTTCAAATTATTGACCAAAGTTATTCGCTTTTCAAACTGATGTTTCATTAAAATGTCCATTAAAGAGACTCCAATTGTTTGTTGAATACAAATATTTGAAAGTAGATCTGAGCTCGCCTATCCTACCCTTCGTTCAACAAAACATACAGTGGGATCAATGAAATAGTTGAGCATCCTAGACAGTGCACGTGAAATTCCTAACGGAGTCTAAACGACAATCCAAACAACGTTCCATCAAGCCTCTCATTCGATGGAAAATCGTTAATAAATCAGTCAGACATTACGCGTAAATACCTAATAACAAGCACTTTTACAACCCTTTGCACAAATCATTTCCCCAGTTTTTGTTTTTAACAAGTTTTTTTATAGTCCACATAAATGTCAGTCTCACCCCACATCTCCCAATGTACTGACAAGGGGAAAGAATCCCCACAATCACCCGACTACTACAAAATAACTACGACGTGACGACATCCGGTGATTATCCCCCTTTCAACCCCACAACAATAAAATCATTACCTAACCAACGGCCATTACCGCCCCTTCCCGTGACTCCGACAGGGCCAATAATCTGAGATTGTTCAATACCACATACCCCCTCCAAACCACCCTTTCCCCCCACCCCTTAACACTACATACTCTTAAGTCTTAAGTGATCCGTTTCGAGACTAAGAATATGTCTGCTGTGGCATAAGTCTTCAGGCGTCGTCACCCACACTTCCGTTTCGATTTTGGTCTCCACCTGAATCGCCACCCCACCGCCCCCATAGCTTGCAGTGAGTGTCTGACTCCAGTGACGCTTGGCATTCTCTGGATGCTCTGATTGGACAGGGTCGAGTCTAACGATTCTGTTTTCTAAGGATAAACTGACGTAAAGGCACGTAGCTATCAGTTTACGATCACATCCTGCGGGAAAACGCCGTTGTAAACGCTTAGTTCGTCCATCCCATCCCCCTCGCTGATGCGTTGACAATCGTTTGTTTCGGCGGATTACGTTAAACTCAGTTGAAATACGCCCCTGTGAATTTACTTGGAGTTGCATTGTCACCCACCAGTAAAGTCAAGCCCACTTGAAAGTATCCGCCTCTTGAATAGTGGTATCATTGAAACATTTCCTGCGCGGTTCTGTTGAATTCTAGAATAATTGATTTACGACATTTGACCTATCGATCTACAATCTCTGAATTTTTTTTAATCTTTAACATGTTTTCTCAATGTTTTTCTGTCTTCAAGTTTCAAGACTATTACCAGTCTGTCCATTCATTGCTCACGATGGATGCAATTTAACGAATATCAAGGGAATGTACGCCTCCAACCTTCTCAGTATGTCCAGAAAGAGGAGTGAAAACGCGTTGAAAACTTATCTTCCCCTATTGTAGCTATTTCGAAGACTGCATCTTTTAGAATGTTGATCAAGCACCTCCAGATTTGATCCATTCTCAAAAGTTGTGTGTCCGACATCATTGCTTTGCAGCAGTAAGACTTTTGTTCAATATCCACCGAACCTCAAATTCCAAAATGTTGCGTTACGGAAATATCTTTGGGAATCAGATTTGAGTCTAATGCATCTTTATTTTTTTTTCTTTAAAGTTTGTAAAGAATAAAGCTCGATGATGTACCACGCAAAATATTGAACAACACCTATAAACTAATCATGTTGTCTAACAACATCTATAAACTAATCATGTTGTCTAACAACATCTATAAACTAATCATGTTGTCTAACAACATCTATAAACTAATCATGTTGTCTAACAACATCTATAAACTAATCATGTTGTCTAACAACATCTATAAACTAATCATGTTGTCTAACAACATCTATAAACTAATCATGTTGTCTAACAACATCTATAAACTAATCATGTTGTCTAACAACATCTATAAACTAATCATGTTGTCTAACAACATCTATAAACTAATCATGTTGTCTAACAACATCTATAAACTAATCATGTTGTCTAACAACATCTATAAACTAATCATGTTGTCTAACAACACCTATAAACTAATCATGTTGTCTAACAACATCTATAAACTAATCATGTTGTCTAACAACATCTATAAACTAATCATGTTGTCTAACAACATCTATAAACTCATCATGTTGTCTAACAACATCTATAAACTAATCATGTTGTCTAACAACATCTATAAACTAATCATGTTGTCTAACAACATCTATAAACTAATCATGTTGTCTAACAACATCTATAAACTAATCATGTTGTCTAACAACATCTATAAACTAATCATGTTGTCTAACAACATCTATAAACTAATCATGTTGTCTAACAACATCTATAAACTAATCATGTTGTCTAACAACATCTATAAACTAATCATGTTGTCTAACAACATCTATAAACTAATCATGTTGTCTAACAACATCTATAAACTAATCATGTTGTCTAACAACATCTATAAACTAATCATGTTGTCTAACAACATCTATAAACTAATCATGTTGTCTAACAACATCTATAAACTAATCATGTTGTCTAACAACATCTATAAACTAATCATGTTGTCTAACAACATCTATAAACTAATCATGTTGTCTAACAACATCTATAAACTAATCATGTTGTCTAACAACATCTATAAACTAATCATGTTGTCTAACAACATCTATAAACTAATCATGTTGTCTAACAACATCTATAAACTAATCATGTTGTCTAACAACATCTATAAACTAATCATGTTGTCTAACAACATCTATAAACTAATCATGTTGTCTAACAACATCTATAAACTAATCATGTTGTCTAACAACATCTATAAACTAATCATGTTGTCTAACAACATCTATAAACTAATCATGTTGTCTAACAACATCTATAAACTAATCATGTTGTCTAACAACATCTATAAACTAATCATGTTGTCTAACAACATCTATAAACTAATCATGTTGTCTAACAACATCTATAAACTAATCATGTTGTCTAACAACATCTATAAACTAATCATGTTGTCTAACAACATCTATAAACTAATCATGTTGGTTATTAAATTAAATCGCCGTTTCGAGACTTAGATAGCAATTCAGAACAAAACCTTACATTCAGAATTCTCTTCAACCGAGTAGATACAACTTTCAACACACACACAAAAAGCAGTGTTGAAAACTACAACCTCATCTAATATGCGTGATGGGATTTCAAGATTGAACTATTAAATGGATTCTAAAGACTGTATTAAATTAACAAATGACTTCGGAGGCTTGTCAATTTCAATTTTATTGTAAGTTGAATTGAGTTGTTTAAAAAAAAACTAGAGAGAATATTTGAAATTCAAGAGATATGCATCTCAATTTATCGCCCGATCGTTCGATTGAATATTTTCTACGTGTTGGTGGCTAGGAGTGCATCAGTATTCAAATATTACTCGCGTAGATTATTAACTCAATCAGCTTTGATCTATTGGCCCAAAGGCATGAATGAATTGGTGAATTCCATTCAAAGATTATTTACGTGTATTTTATTCTCCTTTTAAAAAAAGGATGATATGGCAGTCTCCGCCACTCCCCCCCCCCACCTCTACGACATTACCCATATTCATAATCCCCCCCCTCACTTTACTTAAATCACACACTCAAATACACACAAGATAAAATCCGGGAGCTCAAGAGATCCACAAAGATAACACATTGACACTCATCAATAATATTTTTAAAAAACGCATTTTCTTTTCGAGAAGATAAAGGGATAAAGCTTTGTGCTAGAGAAGGAAATCCCAAAATCTAAATTTCAGTAATTGTTTTAAATTCTCGGTTGTACCACATAATGCTACCTAATGTAAAAATAAAAAAAATAAAAAAATTACGAGAGGAACTGAAGTTAGCAATTAAATTGTATATATATTTAATTTTATTTTTAAAACGCACATTTTCTTATTCAATATGACTAAATAACTGACCAAACTTCCCATATTTATTGTACCACGAATTTTTTTTTAAAAATATTATTTTGAGGTGACAGGTTTTGAGGAAAGTGTTAGTAGAAGCGGAGGGTGGTAGCCGGGAAACTCATGAAAAATTGTTAAACTCTCTAAGTCTCGAAATACGAATAGATCATCGCAAACCACAAAGCTTTGAATATCTCATCTTGTCCTCATTCTATCGGGGTCCTCTCTAGCCGCGTGTACCCAGGCCAGGGGAAAGAAACAAGAGAGTGGCAAGAGGATATGAGGGAGGGGGACCTCCCTCCCCTCCCACACACAAGCTCCATGTATCAGATTGTGATGTCGTCTGTGGTTACGGCATGAAGGACACCATTTGTCATGAAATTCTAGCAGCACCAGAAAATAAATGAACTCACACCCCATCGTACTACCCCCCCCCTTTTTTTTTCTTCTTCTGTGATTCGACTCGATCCGTTCAAGTCATGACTCTTTCATTAACCCTTTCAAAGGTTGCTTCGGGGTGGTGGTGGGGGTTGAAGTCCCCCCCCTTCCCTGTCCCCCCCCCTCTCCTCGGTCGCCAATAGAGATGCTGGCATAACGTCGGGGGTAGGGAAGGGAGTTGGGGCGGCGTGGTCGGGGTAAGGGGGGGGGTCACATTGGGAAAACATGCCTACGCGATCCTTTACTTTTCCTGGCCGGGGGAATGCACTGACAGACACACAATGAAATCCATTGACAGTGATGCATGGATATTAGCGGGCTGGATTGGATATCTCTATTGCACTTAGTGGGGAGAAAGCGAGGATTGCACTGATGAATGGGAGCCTTTGGCCCCCAGAACAGGGGGTGGGGCAAACGTGAACTAAATCCATTTTCATTTTTGGTGTTTCTTTTTTTTAATGTACCCAATTACTTTTGTTTATTAATAGAGTTTCTAGCTTCTCTGCGAACTTTAAAGGGATTTAAATCAAAATTCAATATAGCCGTTGTTCTCTCTTTCTTTTCATGTCAATATTTTAAATGAATTATCTTATCTATGTTTAAGTGGTTTTTTAAAAAAAATGAAATAGATTAAAATACTATGAGGGCTGAATAACTTAATTTTTTTTTAATCGTAATTTTCTTGTGATAATCTTGTTCATCTCCTTGAGAATCACTGAGAGAGCCTTGAACGAGGATGACCAAATGAACTAGCCGATATTTTAAAAAAATAATTGAAGAAGTAATTATTTTGAGTTAGAAAAGTCCTTTCTTTGGGGCAGATTTACAAACGGTTCACACCAATTAGTAATGTATCTTTATTTTTTCTCTCTGGTGTACGCCCCACAACTTTCGACGGTTTTACATTTCTTTTCTTCTTGGCACCAGATAAAAAAATCTCAGCTCGTGCCACACCCGAAACTCTTTACCCCACACCCCTCCCACATACCACGACCACCCTACGCCCCTGGCTGTCTAGGAACGTCTTATTTATTAGGATTTGGGGAAATCGTCAAATGGAATTCAAAGTGTTGCCCCGGTCAAAGATGGCGACTTTTGAAAGAAGAAAAAATATAAAAAATGGGATACAGAAGACAAAAGAAAAAAGGTTGGGTGGGAATGAGAAGGTGGTGGACTTTAAAAAAAAAGTTTTTAAAAATATGCTCATAAAATATGTAAATTTAAACGTGGCGCATGCCTTCTATTTCAAGACAGGAGGGTGAAACATAGCAAAGTTTTTTTTAGAAGACGAGTGTTAGAATAAAGGGCTCAAAAAGAAGGCGGGGGAGGGGAGGGGAGGGGCGATGAGCGTGGAACGGGGAGACACATTGCAATAAAATTGATCAGAGCTCTATTTGCAATTCAACGACTAGGGGGGACAAACTCTCAACTCGATCACATTTTAATCATTTTTGTGCATGGAGTTGTCTTTCTTTCTTTCTTTTTTTCCCCTACTGTCTCTCTGTCCCAATGCATCCCCACTCTCTCCCCCTTTCCCTTCTTCTCCCTCTCTCTTCCTCTCTATCTCTCTCTCTCTCTCTCTCTCATCAAGGGAAACGCTCAATATCAATCGCTTAATTTTAAAATAAAACGATTAGATGTTCTTTTAAAAACCTTCTTTTTTGTTTCAGATTTCATCCAGGGCAAATATATTTATTAGACTACAGCAGCACAACACACATCGACTGCGACTACAACAAGCAACCGTCTTACGATCTCACCGAAATTTCCGACAACCCATGCCATGAGAGCCAGCAAAGTAAATGCCCCTCGACGAGTGGGTAAGGAAGTGAGGAGATAACCGTCGCGGTCCGATTGGTTCGGTGACGTCACCGGACGCAGCTTTATCGACTCGGTCACCGCGACAATGCTAACTCCTCAATGCTCCATGCAGCAGCAAATAGAGAGCTAATAGAATCCGATGAGATTGGTTCAACGAGGGCTTAAACCCCTAAGTTCTTCCCTCCTGTGTTGAATACAACAACCTTGTTCTGTTTTACTTTTTTCCATTTTCGTTTTTTTTCCCCTGCTCTAAATTGGATTTTATTTGATTACGAAACTCGAGTCATGGCGTCGGTGATGAAAATTAGGACTGGATTAAACGTCCGATTGAATGTCCGATGTGTTGCAGTGACATTAGCATGGCTGGTCGCCTCGGCCTGCAGCGCCGACGTCAATTATTCTGTGCAGGAGGAGAGCCCCCCGGGGTCACTCGTGGGCAACATCCCGGAATCCCTGGATCTCGCCACCCTGGTATCTCAGGCCAGCCTCCCGTCTATGAGATACAGTGTCCTGAACACGGACTCCGCGACCCTTAACCTTTTTACCTTAGACTCTAACACAGGGGTTCTCAGGCTGTCCACAAAAGGGGTTCTGGATCGGGAAGTCATCTGTCCGTTCGACGTTGCCTGCGTCCTGGAGCTTCAAATCGCCATACAGTCCACCCAGACGCAGTTCTTCCGGAAGGTTTCGGTAGCGATTGACGTCATCGACATCAACGACTTCGCCCCGCAGTTCAAAGAAAACCGCACGACGCTGACGATTTCGGAATCCGTCCAGGTCCCGTCTTCGTTTCCGCTTCCGGCGGCTGAGGACAGAGACAACGGGGTGAACAATTCTCTCCAGTCCTACGAGATCATTCCACAAGACGGCACATTTGAGATCTTCTACTCCACGGAGACTCCCAATCTCATGCTCAAAGTCGTCAAGGAGCTCGACCACGAGACCAAGGCCAAGTACTCGCTCAGAATCGTGGCTAAAGATGGCGGCAGTCCGCCCAAAGAGGGCGTGCTGTATGTCGACGTGGTAGTCGAGGACGTCAACGACAACCCGCCAGTGTTCAAGCAGGACAACTACGCGAAGGTCGTGGATGAAAAAATCACCCAGGGCTCGGTCATCCTCACGCTGACCGCAACGGACGCGGATTCAGGCAAAAAACGGACAGGTCCGATACGGTCTGAGCAGACGCCAGCCCGCCTCGGTTCTCGCCATGTTCTCGATCAACGAGAAAAACGGGGAGTTCAGTCTGATCGGGGACCTCCAGAGCGCCGACGTCGAGCTTTACAAGGTCGAGGTTGAGGCCACCGACATGGGCGACCAGCCGTTCACCACCGTGACGACCGTGACGATCACCGTCGCGGAGACCATCAACCGGCCGCCGAAGATCGTCATCAGCTACCTCTCCAGCACCGCCTACTCCTCCGTGACGGAGTACGCCAACCTGGGCGTGGCGGTGGCCCACATCCTCGTCAGGGACACGGACCGCGGCCCCAACGGCATCGTCCAGTGCAAAATGACCCCCGCGGGGGCGTCGTTTGAGCTGCAGAGCCTCGACGTCAAGGAGTATAAGGTCATCGTGGCCAAACCGCTGGACAGGGAGACCGTCAGCGTCCACAACATCACCGTGGAGTGCCACGACGCCGGACTGCCCCCGCTCAGCTCCTCCCAAACTCTACAGGTCAAGGTCACTGACGAGAACGACAACGCCCCCGAGTTCAAAGAGAGGCAGATCAGCGTCGGCCTGAAGGAGAACAGCGCCGCCGGTCAGCAGATCGACCAGGTCACGGCCTTGGACAAGGACGACCCGGATACCGGTAACGGGAGAGTGACGTACCGGCTGATGGACGTCAGAGACGGGGAATTCATCATCAACTCCAACACGGGGACCATCAAGGCCATGACCTCATTCGATTACGAGAAGGGGCGCGCGGTTAACTTCACGGTGGTGGCCGAAGACAGCGGGGTGCCCAAGAGATCGGCGAAACTCGAAGTTACGGTCAACATCCTAGACGTTAACGACGAAGCCCCGCATTTCGCCCAGAACCGATTCTCGATAGCCATCTCCGAAAACACGGACCCGGGGTCAACCATCGGGGAAATCACAGCCACTGACTCAGAAGACGGACTAAACGGCCAGTTTGAGATAACTCTCATACCGGGTTCCGGCCGAACACGAAGAAACCTCGGCGACCCCAAAGAATCGGCCGCCGCCAATTACGAAGGGATCGATGACTCGATCCTGCCCTTTCAGATCCGATCCAACGGGAGTCTGATCCTGGCGATCCCGGTGGACTACGAGAAGCTGACGTCATACGAGTTCGAGGTGGAGGTGCGGGACAAAGGTGCCCCGCCCCTCAGCAACACCGCGACCGTCGTCATTGACATCAGAGACGAGAACGACAACGCCCCGCAGGTCCTGCACCCCAATGTGTCCGAGATTGTGTTCACGGCGCTGACGGGCGCCGACTCCCCGAAGACGCTGATGACGTTTGAGGTGGTGGACAGGGACAGCGGTAACAACGGGCGGATTGTGTTTACCATAACGGCCAGGAACGACAGCGGCCGGTTCGACGTTGATCAGGCCAGCGGCGACGTACAGCGGACTAGAGGCTTCTCTGGTAGGTTTGAAGTTTGATGTTTGTCTGTATAAACTCTGGCGTGTGTTAGTTATAAACTCTATAGCTTGCCTAAACTCTCATGAACACAAAAACTCTGAACTCTAGCCTAAGCTCTGCTGTTTTCTCAAACTCAAATATCTTAAAAAGAACACGGATGTCTGAGTCGTTCTAGATTCATGATGTCTCCATCAAATTTGATGTCTCGATTAACTTTGATGTTTCCATGAACTATCATTTTTCCATAAACTTAGATTTTCCCTTCAATTCTGATGTCTTCATAAACTCTGATGCCTGACTAAAATCTATTGAATTTCTCAAATCTGGTGTTTTTCTAATCATGGTGTCTAATCTAAACTATGTTTTCTACTCCTATTACCACCCCCCTTAACTCAGTGTATTAAAATAAAACCCCTTTGTCCCTCGCCAGGTAAAGACGCCGGCACCTACAAACTCTCAGTGATGATCCGCGACTCCGGGAATCCACCGCTCTATGACGTCAGGACGCTCCTCATCCACGTCATCGGCGGGAACAGCACCGCCACGGGGCCCGGGACCAGCAGTGACCAGTACATCGTCATCGCGCTGACCCTCGTGTGCATCACGATCCTCCTCAGCGTGACCATAGTCCTGGTCATCGTCATCATGAGACGCCTGGACCGCCGCAGGAAGACCACCGGGCACCCGTCCGGCGGGCCGGTTCAGTTCCACAACACGCGGGTCGTCTCGGAGTTCGTGGACCCGATCAAGTTGGATAACTTCAGGAACGAGCAGGACGATCCGGAGTACGGAGGGGACGAGGCGGGCGGGAGGGGAGATAAGCAGAAGATGGACGACTACCGTTTCGGATTCACGTCCTCCAGCGGCAGCATAAATAAGAGCAGCTCGGGGGCGGGAGACAGCAGTTATCAGGTAGGTCTCATATTAGGGGTTCTCGTTCTGGAATAAACGGATCCATGGGTTTGAGGTGGCTGTATTTAATTGCCTACTTGGCGGTTTAAGAAGCAAGTTGGGGTTGTGCTTTAGTTAACATTATTTTGTTTAATCGAGTAGACAAAATAAATTTCAGGCGTGTATTGAATGATTTTAAAATTCTAATACATTTTACCAAGACAAATAAAAAAAAATTGCGTCTATTCAGTAGGTCAAAAAATAAAATAATAAATCAACCAGACTTAGGACTGCGGAATATACTCTAAAGATGTGTTTACATTAAACTGAAGCAATTATGTTTTATCGTTTCTGGAAAGCAAGTCCCAGTGTTACTGGTGATTTTATCATGGAAGAAATATTAAGCTGCTGCCTACTGTCTGCAGCAAAGTCTTATCATCTTTACGTGAGGTGAAACTTTCAAAACCAGTTGGCATATTTCAAACAAACAAAAATAGATTTAAAATATTTTACACGATTAGTAAACAACTTGGATTGTGCTATATGATCTTGATTGGAACCTTGTGTTGGATATATAATCCACGTTCGGATAAGTTTTTTATCGGAAAGAATAAATGTTTTATATATGATATATTGGTGCACCGCCGTGAGCCGTGCACATCTAATCCACAACCATGTCCAGCCCTATTTGTGTCATTGATGCACAGTGCACATCTAATCCACAACCATGTCCAGCCCTATTTGTGTCATTGATGCACAGTGCACATCTAATCCACAACCATGTCCAGCCCTATTTGTGTCATTGATGCACAGTGCACATCAAATCCACAACCATGTCCAGCCCTTTTTGTGTCATTGATGCACAGTGCACACCAAATCCAAGTCCTGACCTTTATTTGCCATGTAAATACTTGTTTTTGTATAGGTGTTCTTATAAAGACATTAGCGTCTGCATACACGTCGTATATTTGACAGTTCTAACGTGCAACTGGCGCTCTACTGCTATAACTAGTGATAAAATATATTACCACCACCACGAGGACGTACTCGGCCTATCTGTATGTTACGTCTCTACTATCTATATTTACCTGGTCCAGGGAAGGTGGGCGGTCGTATTAATGATGTAAAAGGGAGCGTGTGTGTGTGTGTATGGAATCAAGTGGAATTTTTAAAAATAAAACAAATATATCTGGCAAACTTTTCTACAGGTAAAATTTTAAACATTTGGATGAAACCAATGATTAGCCCTTTGGGTTTTTGTTGTACTCGAACATCTGTATTATGACAACTGATGATTGGCTTGTCAGTTTTCTTTTATACCCGGTCATCTGTTTTATACCCGGTCATCTGTTTTATACCCGGTCATCTGTTTTATACCCGGTCATCTGTTTTATACCCGGTCATCTGTTTTATACCCGGTCATCTGTTTTATACCCGGTCATCTGTTTTATACCCGGTCATCTGTTTTATACCCGGTCATCTGTTTTATACCCGGTCATCTGTTTTACGAAAAAGTAATGATTAGCCCTTAAGTTTTCTATTATACCCAGACATCTGATGTCCGGGTTTTAAACGTAAAGTGTTTTCAAAACAAATGTTCAGCCCTTTAGTTTTGCGCTATTCCCGGACATTAGCTTTATGAACATTTATGATTTGCCCGTCTGCATGTCCGGGTATACAATGCCTCGGGTCAGACATTACATGTCACTACCATTCTAAAGCCGAGAGCGCACTACCTGGAAATATTTCGCTTGCCCCCTCCATGGCGAACAGGGGGATCTGCCAAGCCCCCGAGCCTACCATGCGTCAAGGTTTGGATAAGGAAAGACATAAATAATTGATAGCCATCTGACAGTGTCTGTCGTTACACGGTTATCGGGATTTTTTTTTACATGACAAAAATATATAACGGACAAACCGTGCACACTGTTGGCTTATCTGCCCTTACCGAAGACCTTCGCTCCCTTTGTTACAAACAAGTCCACATAAAAAAAATTAATCATTAAAAAGGGTTTTTTTTAATTCATATATGGGGCTTACATCATTTGACGCAGGAACATCATTAATTTGATATTAACCGAAATGTTTCGAAATAAAGTTATATATATATATATATATATATATATATATATATATATTATATATATATATATATATATATATATATATATAATATATATATATATATATATTTAAATTCAAAGCATTTTTGTTAAAGACCAGCTATGGGGAGACAACTTGAGACAAATAAGTTATTGTTATAGTTTTTGTGGATGATACAGGGCGAGTTGTTGGCTGTGGTGCAGGGATCACGTGATTACGTTGTCAGTTTTGTACACAGTCACTCATCGCACTGAGGATCGCCGGTGTCCACCAACGCCTACATTTTCCCACGCGCCTGAAATCTAACGAGAGTGTTACATTGTACAGGAGGAGTGGAGTGCATGGTACAGAGTACAGAAGTGGAGCGGTGGCAATGTCTACAGAAGTGGAGTGTGTCTTTCCGTGTACATGTGTAGAGTGGAGTGCATGTTACAATATACAGGAGCGCTGTGACGTATATGTTACATACCCGGAAAGGGATGTGAAGAGAATGTAAACGTATTTCTGGTACATGTATTTCTAGCACTGGTTATAGTGTGGATTGATCTCGTCCAATCCATGGTTCTTCAGTGATTTCTGGCTCAATCATAGGATCGGGGAGGGCTGTATGATTGTAGTACTACAGGTGCAAGTTTTATGTTGGCCAATCAGGGTTTGGCCTGTATGACATAATGTACAGAGAATTACAATCATTCGCTGAAATAACACATTTTAAATAAAAAGAACCCGTAAAAAACTATGTTGTTTACTATATATACTGTATGTACGAGACGTAACTAAAAGAATGTTCATTATAATACGCAGCGCAAGACAATCCAAAAATACAAAATTTTAGTTATGTGTCGTAAAACATGTTTAATATAATGCGCATCGATCTGGAATAAATAATATAATAGTCCAAGTCCCTCACTCACTCACTCACATCATTGGATGTGGAACGCTGAGGAACGATGTACAACAGTCTATAGCAGTTAAACAATCGTGTGGTGATTAGCACTGTAAAAAAATATATAAAATGACGTCATTGATTGATCTTATATTTAAAACAAAGTGTACATCAAAAGGTGTGCAAATTAACTTCAAATTAAAGACGCGCTGTAAAAAAAAATATTATAGGACGTCATCGTTTTAGCTCATATTAATTTTTATTTTGGAAAATGGAACAATGTAAAAAGAGGATTTGATGATGGTTAATTATTAAATACTTTGTGTACATTCCAGGAAGTTTAATATTTCGTATTTATCAAACAAGGATAAGTTACTTGGGCTTTTGACAAAAAACAAAGTGGGTGCCGTAGGCGCCCTACAACCCCTATTATAAAATACTTTGTGAACATTTCAGAAAGTTTAATATTTAGTATTTATCAAACAAGGACAAGTTAGTTGGGCTTATGAAAAAGGTGGGCGCTGTAGGTGGCTTAAAAAAAGTGGGCGCCGCAGGCGCCACGGCGCCGCAGCACAACCTAGTATGTTTATAAAAAGTATTGTCAATAAAATACGCACCTTATTGCGCGACAGGAAAGGTTGTTCAATATAATACGCACCGCGACACTATAACAAAAAAACAACAAAACATGATACATAGAGATATATCAAATAAACTAAAAATTTAATAATTTAATGACAGTACATGCGATCGATCTGAAATTTGGAGACATCGTTTCTATCATCGGCACAAAACTGCCTGCAAAATTTCAGCTCGCTGGCTTACTAGAAAGTGGGTTAAAAATCGATCCAATGTTTTTTCGACAAACAAGCAAGCAACCAGACACAACGAGTTAATATGAAGGATTTCAAAATCGAACGGTTTAAAATATTCATCACTTTCCCATCATTTGCTCCTTGTTCTGTAACCCCACCCCCTTCCCTCACTCCCCTTGTCTCCTTTCACTTGCTGCCCTTTCTCGACCTTCTTCTTTACATGCACCGCCATTCCCCCACAGGCCTCCCAGCATGCCAGCCACCTTCCTTACATTCCGCCGCTGCTTCTTCCAACAACTATCCCGCCACCTCTGACCCCTTACGCCAAAACTTTCTGTCCAATCTCACATCCCACACATTCCACCCTCAACGCTTTCCCTCACACGAGTCCCTCACCGCCCATTCCCTCTCTCCCTACCCCCCCCGTACATGTGCCGGACAGCCCCCCCCCCAAACCAACACGTGATTACACAGGATGGTGGACCAGGCACTCACCCCCAGGCCCACATGTGTCCTAGTTCAAGTGACCATGAGAGAATTCCTTTTTTTCCCCACCCCCTCCCACCACTTTTTAAAAATACAAAATCCTGGCTGAAAATTTCACCTTTCCAGATCTCCACTCTTCTGTATTAGTTTAGCTCTTCCGTTTCTCGCACGTGCATCCCTGCGTCAAGAGGTGCGTGGTATTTTCTCTAGGAAGCGAGCCCGCACCGAGGGCCGTCTGTTGCTTGTTTGGAATGAGATTAAAACGGTGCCGCGTTTCGCCCAGCCGATCCTACCCGAGCTCAGAAGTGTCAATGTAAGACACACTAAAGCTGGATCTTATTCCCTCTGTAACAGGACACAAGGGCGTGGAGGTGGGTACGCTCACCTCGTGATGTCATGGTGACCGCCTCTACCTACCCAAACTGTTATACCACAGTTGTTATACGCTCATGTGCTGGTAACTTGAACCAGAAACGCGAACAGTGCTAGAAACCTAGAATCTCATCTAAAGCATTTGTTCGTACCTACACACGCATCTTAAATAATGAACATTGGAGACATGTTTTTTCCTTCAGGTCTTCGTTTGTTACTGCAATTTTTTTTTAAAATGAGGTCTTAGTCTTTGAGACACAAGTCTTTGAGACGTAAGTTTTTGAGGCAAATTTTTTTTGAGACATAAGTCTTTGAGACATTAGTCTTTGAGACACAAGTTTTTTTGCGAATAAGTCTGTAAGACACAAGTCTTTGAGACACAAGTCCTTGAGACATTAGTCTTTACAAGTCTTTAAAACACAAGTCTTTAAGACACAAGTCTTTAAGACACAAGTCTTTAAGACACAAGTCTTTAAGACACAAGTCTTTGAGACACAAGTCTTTAGACAAGTCTTTGAACACAAGTCTTTGAGGAATCTAAGCACAGTCTTTGAGACACAATCCTTGAGACATTAGTCTTTGAGACACAAGTCTTTGAGGAATAAGTCTTTAAGACACAAGTCTTTGAGACACAATTCCTTGAGACATTAGTCTTTGAGATACAAGTCCAGACACAAGTCTTTAAGACACAAGTCTTTAAGACAAGTCTTTAAGACACAAGTCCTTGAGACACAAGTCTTTGAAACATACGTCTTTGAGACATATATCTTTCAGTGAATCTGCGAAATATAAACTGCGTGAGACTTAAAAATTGTATAAGACGGACAATCCTTTATTTTTATATAATAAAAGGCAATTTTTTGTCCGTGCTGTCCGGTCATCGATAGCGATTGGTCCCTCAAACACATATGAGTCCTACAGCCAATCACATTGAACACGTTTACGCGGACGTTCAAAACGGGTTATTTTTGGTGCAGTATTTCTTCCAAGACTTTATTTTGAGTTATGCGCGTTGGGGTTTATAGTCAAAAGCTCTGTTTTTACGAGTTATTTATTTTAACTATAATGAATAGTATTTTTGACGTGATGCACATGTATGCCGGTCGAGACGGCTGTTGGAGGGGAGTTACAACATGCCACCGAACTGTGGCGGAACGTCCTTGGACGGGCTTTGTTGCTCGTCTGCAATAAGACTTTCAAAATGAGAGAAACTTGCGATTTTGCAATGAGCCACAGATTGTGTTCTATATTAATTCTAAATAACAAGACCCAAACAGATGAGGATATGTTTTATATGAGTTCAAGTCAATCAAACATTGATCCAGCTCACTCCCAGTCTTATTTACCCTTTTCTCCAGTGGTTTATTATCATGTTATGTCATAAGGTCACGACTTACCCGTTGTCTTCGCGACCCCCCCCCCAATTGTTTTCCCTATCACCCCCTCCCCCTCACAACTTGTCACATCGCCGTTATGTTTATTTGGCCTGGGCTCCCCAGCTTACCCCCCCCCCTTTTATCAACTAAACCCCATTCTCCGGAGATCACACTTAGCTGATCTAAGACGAGTGTCATCTCGGGAACGCCCCCCGGGGAGCTATTTGTTGGTGTTCTCGGGGCGAGCCAGGCGTCGTGGGTGACCCTCCAACATATGGCGGAGCGAGTGTCCCCCCTCCCCCACGATCCTGTAATATAAACCTGACCCACGGCCGTATCAATAGATCCAAGCCCCCGCCGCCTTTTATACAGAACGCGCGAAACGTTCCAAGTTTTCCTCTTTGACTTCTCGGTTCTGAGAGTTCCTGGAATCGCTCACCACGAGCTCCCTACGTTGATGGTAAGACACTCTTAAAATGTCGTCAGGGTTTGTTTAGAAATACAGATCGGAGTGGGCCCATGCCAGCGGAAAGTGAAAGCGTGAAGGGTTTGGGGGTGGGGTGGGGGATGCGTTTGATGTCCTGGCAACACAGGGGCCATGATTTACTGGCCTTCTCGCAAGTTTATACGTTGTGGAGAAAAGAGTTGTCTGTGCCTTTACACCCACCCACCCACCACCACAAAAAAGTCCTTCTTTAATGTCGACGCCCGGCCAGGCAAGTCGGGGTCTAGATTGTTTATTGTTATGTCGTGGAGTCGGTGGTTTGGAGAGTAGGGATTCCCTGATCCGATCAATGACGTCACATAGGGATTCCGTTGTTTAATTTAGAACGGTATTTAGATTGAAGCTGCAAAGGAAAACACGAAACATGGTCACGAAAACTGGCTGTTCAAATATTTTCCAAATAACAATTGAGACAATTGCAAGTGATGGCTTGTGCATCCATTAAAGTGTCATTCATTTGCCAGATTTCAGACCCATCGTCTGCCAAACATGTTTCAGTGCCACCCACATAGGTCGTTAGAATCAGACGTATCTTGTCGATATGGCAGTGGTTAAAAGAAAATCTTAGTTGCCGTTGGGGTTATTTAACCGAAATGTATTAAAAATGAAACGCACTGAACATGGCAGATGTTTTAAGTATAGGTGACGTGCGTAGACTAGAAATAAACTCGTACCTTGAAGAATTGAACAAAAGTGTGTTGGGGGGGATATATTTATCATATTGTGTCTAAATGACGGATTTAAAGAGTCACAAGTTGTAATTACTGTATAGCTCATAGATAACTACTTGTGAAAAGCCATCCTCTTCATACCATCGTGATTAAACTATCCTCTTAATACCATCGTGATCTAACCATCCTATCTATACCCTTATATGCGATTAAACCATCTTTTTACGAAGACGGGTACCCAATACAATACTATTTTTATTTATATAGTGTCATTTTCATCAAAAGAGGGAATAAGTACAAATCGTGAGTCCAATAAAAGACGAATAACCTCCCCCAGCCCACCCCGTCCACCGACTAGTTTACACCCAAAGGGTAGCACTGATTCTTAAGAACCAGACCAGGCCTGACAATGCGATTCACTCTAGCAGCCATCGGGCAATTAGTCTTGTACTAACGGGGTTCCCAGCTTGTAAAGTCACGGGTCGTAAACCTCGGGAGACGCCCCTGTCACCACGCTCTGCACAAACCCAACTCATTACCGACGTGTCAGATATCGAATAACCGGGCCGATTGTCCCGCTATGACTTCCAGGGGCCGGGGTGGGGGGGGGGCTGGAGGCCCGGGGGGGGGGTCAGTGTAATTCGTTAAGAATATTAAACATGGAGGCAATGAAGGGGTTTGTGTCTCGATAACCAGTTGTGTGTGTTTAAGTTTTGTGGTAGGCCTGGCACTTGATCAACAAGGACATTTTAATCAATGTTGGGGAAGTGGTTTGGGGGGAGGGGGGGAAGGGTAGAGGTCTTTTTAGGTGAGGGTTTAGATACGTATAATGAAATCTTGCCTCAGAGAGAAGCCGTGACTGTCTTTTCAAATGTCAAGCTTACTCTTGTTATCCCAAATACAACCGATTAGTTAGTTATTCCTCTCGGGCCGAAGACGGCACATAGGGCAGAAGTCATGGATTTCCATTTACGACGATCCGTCGCCACGTGTATTAGGTCTTCATTATTTCTTAGACCCATGGTTGAGCTTTCTCTTTTGATTGTTCTTCGTAGGGTTTCCTTTGGTCTTCCTTGTTTTCTTTTGCCCTTTGGTGTCCAATACAACCAATGGCAATCTCTGTTATTTCGTTTTAGCGCAGTTCTAGAAAGCGTTAATAAACTAATATACAGTAGCATACAGATGAAGTAATAAGCCTAGCTGTCTTGTCCCTACCTAGGGCCCATTATCTGAAATGCCACTCCCTGCTTTAAAAAAAAATCAAATGTAATCGAATATGAGCCAAGTCACATGGTTGTCGTTCATTAGCGTTCGGACTATGCCCCTTCCTCCCTCCACACTCCTGCCCCCTAATCCCTACACACCCCTACCCCCATCCCCGATGTCCAACTATCCTCGCGGGCAATGTCCACTCGAAGACGGCCATGAAAGAGAATGAAAACGAGCCGACCAATTTATACTAAATTTCGGCGCCCCCCGCTCCCCACACAGCACTCGCTCTCTCCTCGAATACGACACGGCAAGTCTAGAGTAGTTCAATATTTGAACAGGAGGACTCGATTTCTCACGCGCCTTGGCCCACATGAAGGTTCCCAAATTGTCCCCAAATGCGTCAGCTAGAGATCTCGGCTCAATGTTGTCGTTAATTTTGGTAGAGCGAAAATTGAACCAGACAAAACGGTGTCCACATAGCTCAAAAAGGATGACAGTCGAAATAACAATTGTCAGTTGCGTCATGGCTTTTATTGAGATTATTGTTTTAGAAATATCCATCCATCCATCCATCCATCCATCCATCCATCCACCCAGCCAGCCAGCCAGCCAGCCATCCAGCCATCCGTCCGTCCGTCCGTCCTTCTGTCTGTCTGTCTATATGTCAGTGAGTTTGCCTGTCTCTCTCTCTTTCTGTCTCTGTACATTTTCTCACCCACGTAACTACAATGGGTTCTGGTTGGCATGCTAGAGGGGGGGGGTGGAGGATGTGGTTGAAAAGGGGACGAGGGACAAAAAATCTCACATGCGCAAATCGATTCATGGCGTGTCGTCTGGTCAAACATTCCCATGTTCATATTCCATGACCACTTAGTGGACCCTCGAGTTGTTTAATGTCCCCAGCCGTGTTTGGACGGACTTCAACGGCATGGACGCACTGAAGGTGTCAGGGCTAAAATCTGGACAACGTGAAACCCTAACGATGGCCAGCCCCCGCTCCCCTCCCTCCACACACACACACACACAACTCTTGCTATCCAAACTCGCGTACCTATTAGTGGACGGCCATTAGCTCGTCTTGTGTTTCCTAGACACAGGCGTCTGACAACGGCCAGCTACGGATGGTCGGCCTTGTAAGTCCGTGACTGGGATTCTGTTTCCCTTCACGTACTAAACACTCCTTTCTATTTCAAGTCTATTTTATGTTCACGTCATTCAAAGAGTTTTAGGAATACAATCAATTTCAACTTCAACGCATTGAGGCCATGGTAACCGATTTTAAAATCTTCTTGTTTACTACGATCGCAAACCTAACACAGAATCCCGACTGATCGTCATTAAAAGATTTTGTAACTTTCAACGCAACATCCACTCGTCTGCTAATCAGCAAATAAAACTCAACGTTTGTTGATATATAAAAAAATCGTACGTGTATTTTTTCCTTGCCTTAATTAAATCCTGTATCTTATTTTATAACATTGCAGACGCTCCTCCTATACAAAAGATTATCACGTCCTACGCGTTTCCATAGTGTATATTTAGTTTTTTTTTGCATTTTTATTAGCATTTTAAAGGTTTTAAAGGTTTAAAGTGTTGGTTATCCTGGTTTGTTCAGTAAACACATTCCACACCGGAAGATGGTGGATTTAAATGTATTTGTTATTGCGAATGGAACAAGAGAAGTGTTTTGATCCCTATATGTCTATCTCAGGGTAGTATTAGATTATCTTTGTGTTGTATTTCCAAGTTATAATTAATTACCTTGTGTATTATTATCATTACTTTGCTCTTTGTTCTTCTATCCCTTAGTGTTTCTAGGTTTAAATATTATTTAATTAAAGGCTTCAATTTTGGAATATTCTCCAGTGATGAATCTTGCTGCTAATTTTTTTAATTTGCTTCTAGTTAATGTTTTCTTCCGTGGATGTGTCCCATTCATGTAGAGGATGCATATTCAGTTTATGTCTCGCATTGGTAAGGTAGAGTTTCAGTTTTATGTTCTTATTACATTTGTAAAAGTTAATTTTCATAAAGCCTAAGGTTTTCTTGGATTTTTCAAGAACTTCATTTACATCATGGGGATTCAAAATTTGTTTAGTTTACAACGAGATTGGTGTTAAAATCGAGTTGTGTATAAAGTGTGATGGGCGGAGGGGGGCAGAAAACAGGGAAATCCTTGACCCCCCCTCACCTCCACCCCCGATATAGGGAACTTTATAAAAAAAAATGTAAGCCCTTATTAGAGAAACTGATAATCTCCGACCCACGTCTCTTTTTTTAGTACTTCTTTGGTTATTCTCGCCGGAGGGAAAACTCGCGAGATGAGAATCTTTAATTTGCACACGGCCGAGTCCTTCCGTCGATGGGATGGAAAGACAAGAGAGTTAGTGACGATAAAGAGAGAGGGAGAGAGAGAGAGAGAGAGAGAGAGAGTTAGTGACACGAGAGAGGGGCAGAGAGAGAGAGAGAGAGAGTTAGTGACAAGAAAGAGAGGATGCGGATGGGTAATGAAAGGGTAACTTATACGGTTGTAAAATTTAAATTATACATAGCTGATTTTTTTTTAATTTAAAGGAAATTTGTGATGCTCCTAAAAGTATTTTACATCTGATTTAGACTGCTGTGATTGTATGGAAACCCGAACAGATTTTTATTCTATTTTAAAATAGTCAAATTGTTCAGAGGAATGCTCATTATCCTGCGTGAATTATGAGTTGCCAATGAACACAACTGTAGAGGAGTCTGAGGGCAGCGGAACTGACGTTATTTAAAATTTAGTGTTAGTTTTTAGTTTAAGAGAATCTTTTAAATTCGTACAGATATTGAGAAAACCTCTCATTTAGGACGACAGCTCTGACAAAAGCTTTTTATAAAAAAAATCGTATGCAAAAAATCTTGACAAGGTAATGATGCATTTTAAGGCTAGGTCAAAGATATTTCTGGTGTATTCCAGGGTTATTTCACTCTAAAACAACCCATTTTTTATTTTAAACTTTAATTATTCATTATCCACCTCAGTCCTATTTGCAATCTTTGGGGATTCCCACACCTAACACAACACACACACACACTCTCTCATCTCTAGTAATTTCAGCTGCCATACGTTTGTTACTTTCGTCAAACTCCTCCCATGAAAGCAGAACTGCAAGTTATTCTCTATCTCACATTTCACACCAACGTGGGATTAGTCTGTAATTAAAAAGCTACAGCCCCGGACCCTATGCACGAAAAATCGAAACAAAAAAAAGAATTGCAAGGATTTAGTTTTCATTATGACTAATTACGTGGCATGCCTCTCGCGTTGCCATTTCTTTTTTCGTTTAACCTCCGACACTTTCTGTTTACCGACAGTCGAGCGAGGGGACGGAAATGATAGAGGAGTAATTGGTAATTCCTCCCCCAGATTAACTGTTTGTTTGGAGAGTATTTAACAAGCTGTGGTGGGCACCTGCTACGACTTTTCAACCCGCCGAGGGAGTTGAAGGATGAGATTGGAGTGTTTCCCCCGGCACTCTGCGCTTGCGTGCGATCCCAAGCTGTGGACTGTGTACATCTAATAAGTTTTGGTTTCGCAAAGACCGGAGAGTGGGTGCTAGATTGGGATGTAATCTCCCATAACAGAGTTAGCATGGCACGGGTAGCATAGCATGGACACACCACATGTCAGTGCGACAACTCAACATGTTACGGGACACTCTACCGTGCGTGCGTTAGGTGACGTTAGGGCATATGTACTTGTTCGTTAGGTGACGTTAGGGCATATATACTTGTTCGTTAGGTGACGTTAGGGCATATGTACTTGTTCGTTAGGTGACGTTAGGGCATATGTACTTGTTCGTTAGGTGACGTTAGGGCATATGTACATGTTCGTTAGGTGACGTTAGGGCATATGTACTTGTTCGTTAGGTGACGTTAGGGCATATATACCTGTTCGTTAGGTGACGTTAGGGCATATATACCTGTTCGTTAGGTGACGTTAGGGCATATGTACTTGTTCGTTAGGTGGCGCTAGGGCATATATACTTGTTCGTCTTAAAACCATCCATCTTTCCGTCTTTCATTTTTCGTTCCATACTTTGGAGTGCCCTCCAACCGCCAGGCTCTTCAATAAACAGTTACATGTTTCTTGTGACAAGAAACTCACACGGTTTCAAACGGAGACGTACGTTATAATGAAACTAACTCGCATGAGTTCATCGCCAACAGGCCAACAGCTCAAGTGTTTTAGAGATATCCTAATATTTTATTTTACTGATGAATTGATGATGAATATGGCGCTGAGACTTGTATCGCTTCATTAACACTTTTCCGTGATAATTCCCTTTTTATGAAAATAATAACACAAGGCAAAGACATGTGTGTCGGTTCTCAAACTAAGCAACTTCTTATTTCGTAATTACAATACGAGATTAGGGATAGAGGAGTGCGTCGAGGGATGATATTGGGAAATGGTTTGTTAACTATTATTAGTGTAAAACAACGTCAATTCATTAGCGCTGATAGCTGAGATGTTATTTTGTGAGTTCGTTTGGGAATTCCATGTAAGCTTATTATTTTTCCACGAGATTATATTTTGAGCGCTAAGATTAATTTAAAAGATAGTGAATGAAACCTTCAAGATTTTTTTTAAAAGTTTTTTTATTTAAAGCAAGGGAGGTAATTTCAATAAGATAACTCGTGTCGTTACAATAAATATTGAAGCTGATGCCAACTAAGTGAGACATTCTCGAGGCAGTGCTTATCTTAAATTGATTCTTTGAAACCAGTAAAACATTGTTTCGTCAAAGTAGACATTTCTTGTTTACATTTCATGTTAACGTTTCGACTATAGTAGTGTCCTATTGCCCTCAACATCTTAACAATCTTTCCGCGATAGTTGGGCGTTTGTCTTTGTCGTTAGTAACTCACGGGGATAACTTTAACCTGTGCACGTAACCCAGG
>CALYLW010000247.1:432500-442500 GCA_944989445.1 Ampullaceana balthica | reverse complement strand
ACAAATGCTCGCGAGCATTTGCCCAAGCATCACACGAACGCACTATTTTATTGGCGTATTTTATAATGCGTTCGTGTGATGCTTGTGCAAATGCTCGCGAGCATTTGTGAGGTGTGGACCGACCTTTAACATACTTACATCCACAACATTGTATACAAATGTCCAGTCGTGGGCTTATATCCATCATAGACTGGTAGTCAGATGGACGGAGATGACCAGACTGGTAGTCAGATGGAGCGAGATGACCAGACTGGTAGTCAGATGGAGCGAGATGACCAGACTGGTAGTCAGATGGAGCAAGATGACCAGACTGGTAGTCAGATGGAGCGAGATGACCAGACTGGTAGTCAGATGGAGCGAGATGACCAGACTGGTAGTCAGATGGACGGAGATGACCAGACTGGTAGTCAGATGGAGCGAGATGACCAGACTGGTAGGCAGATGGAGCGAGATGACCGCACCCCATCGCCTGTCCGCCGAAACAGGTCTCTATGTCAACGAGAATGTCCTTTAAAACCTTAAAGCATACCTAACAGAACAATTAGTGAGCGTACAAGAGACAACCGAAGAACGTTACGGATGCAGACACACAAAAAGTGTATCTTCTCGCTTCCTTTTAACAACTCGGACTTCTTAACCAACTCAGATAGGACCCCCACCCTCAGCCCCGCGCATCTGTTGCTGTCGTCTGCTCAAGTTAAATATTGCCGGCCTTTGTTACGCGATGTCAGCTTCAACCATCGAGAGGTCTCCGTAGATTGCCGCCCAGCCGCACGGAGGTATCAATATTTGAGAGTACGACTCCATCATCCGTCACGCTGGTCACGCTGGCCATTGTCACGTGTCCAGATCACGTCCTCGCGTTCAAGTGTCCACCGGAGTCTGGAGCGCCCCCGGGTGGAGTGCTGTTGAGCTGACGACCAGTTCCGACTCTTGACAGGCCTCGGTTAAATGCTCCCTTCCTGTGACGCCATATGTTGGAGGGCGTGATATCCTGGCCTCCCACTGCGCATGTTCGTCATCATCTTCCCACCCCCACCCCCACACACACTCAGTGGTCAGTTTGACGTGTCATATAAACTATAACAACTTGTGTGAAATAAAGAAACCAGATGGAATTCCACTCATATAGCTTTGGCATTGAAAATCCAATTCCTGATTTTCACCTACAGCCTACAGCGTTAATTTTTTTAACTCCAAGAAATGTCAAGTCGTATAAAATAACATCTTATATAAATTCTGCATTTTTGATGAATTTGTTTTTCTTTTTTAAGAGAATTGTTTGTCTTATTATTTATGTATCTCTCTAACAATCTTATGACGCACATTGTTTCTTTATGTGTTTAGAAACACCGATTAAACGGAACGAACAGTCACGTCACGAAACAGTGGTTAATATTTATAAAAAAAAATTAACGCCGTTTATCTTGTATTCTCTTTATCCATCACACACCGTACCCTCGCCTCCCCCCCCCTTTTTTTTTGCTAGACATGCCAATGTTTATACAGCTCCAGGTCCATCTTTATGTCCTTTGTCTCACGGGGTCCTTGGTCACATTTACGGCAAGCGACCGCTGTCCAGCGGGAACCGTAAAAAGTCCTGCCCTCGTTTGATAGCCCTCGTGTCCACTCGCATGCATCTCCCTGATCTTCGTGTGAGCAAAGACTATAGCCATCCCAACGTTACGACAACCCGCTCCCGCCCCGCTTGCTGTTAATGTAATTTATTCTGAACTGTATAAAACTGTGCATTGTGTTAAAAGCTTAGAGTCCACACACACACAAAATTTGATGTGTGCATTAAATGGAACTTACGAGATAAACAAATAAACACCCCGTTAATCTGCATTCTGTGAAAGTCGTAAAATGTTAATAAAAAGTGAATTTAACTAAATAAAAGCATTTCACGTATTCGCCCAATATTTCATGATTCGTGTAATACGTGTGCTTCAATCATTTCGTAGATTATGTAACTTCAAAAATATGTCTTAAATTCGAAGGATTAAGGCAGTGAATCTCAAAAGTTTACATTCTTAATGCGCTTTTTCGTGTGACTAAAAACCGACTCTTCGTGGTGAAAAAAATGGATTTACCTTGATATTTGCGAGTAAAGTTTCAATGTTCGCATTGGTAACCAATGTTCCCTCTAAAGTTCGTTGGTCCACGTGCAAAATAACAAACTCGTGTGCAAAGTTGTACAGCATCCATTTTCTGTTGGTGCAAAATTGTACACCCGACAAACACAGCTGTTATATTATCCTTATAAAAATTTGCGGCGCGTTAATTCTAAAACTGCTGCACGGCGTCGGTCAGATATATGCTTCGTTGCGCAGCCGCGCAGCTCAAGGGGAACATTGTTGGTGACAGAAACTGCTGCATGAAATTCAGAAGACTGCTAGAAGTCTTACTTATTCCGAAAAGGAAGTAAGAACGTTATAATAACATAGGCTGTGCCACTAGGGTATTAAAGCCTTTAGCTGTACCATCCCGACATTGAGTACCAACATAACGCTGTGATGTTGAACATTTCCGTGTCTCATTGTTTTTGAAAAAAAACTACTGTTTTTGGGGGATAATAACTTTTGTGTGTGTGTGTGTGCCACGCCCCACGTCTATGTCTTATTATACCACAGTCCCACGTCTATGTCCCATTATACCGCAGTGCCACGTCTATGTCCCATTACACCGCAGTGCCACGTCTATGTCCCATTACACCGCAGTGCCACGTCTATGTGCCATTAAACCGCAGTCCCACGTCTATGTCCCTTTATACCGCAGTCCCACGTCTATGTGCCATTATACAGCAGCGATATCGGAATCGCCCATATCAGGAACTTGAAACAGCGTTGTACCGTGGGGCGAGTCTATGATCCAGTGATCTCATGCCCTCGGTCCTGTTGAAGTTTTAGATTGTGCCCCATAACTCATGTGATGAGCCGAGAGAACATTAAGGAAAATGAACATTAGCCGTGGCCCTCCAATTCGGTTAATAACCCCAAAGGCCCATTGGAAGGGGGGGGGGTTGCGCCTGGGTCCAGGGGCGCAGGGGGAAGGGGTGGGTGGCCCAGTCTTTCGATGACCACGCGCCTGAGCCGAGTCGCCACGTGAGTTGGACATCGTTGCGAGGACCGGGCCTCATAGATCAGGAGAGATATGAAAGAACTCTGGCGTTAGGAGGGTAAATCAGAAAACATCGAGCGCCCCCGACTCCCATGGCGTTAGGAGGGTAAATCAGAAAACATCGAGCGCCCCCGACTCCCATGGCGTTATGAGGGTAAATCAGAAAACATAGAGCGCCCCCATCACCTCCCACCCCACTCCCCCACTCCCCCAAACAAATGAGCTCTGGCAACACTCTGTGATTTCCTGGATTGTAAATCTTTCTACTAGCCCTCGCCAGGGCTTCGGTCAGTAACGTCTTAGGTCTTAAAATGGGTTTCTCGTAAAGCGAGATTTGGCTTATTGCAGGTAACCCGTGGTAACATTGTTTTCCTTCTCTCGTGTTGAAAGATAAATTAATAAACCAGTTTAAACTTTACAGTAGATTTATTTTTAATAATTCATAGTTATGCATTTTTAAAAAATTGTATATTAATGAATGCAAAAGAATATGAAAGTTATTTAAAGGTTTTATGGCTAACTGCTTTATTTGATTAATTTTGTACTGCATATCCCCTGTAATGGATAAGCTAATACTAATATCCTTGTCTGGCAAACGTCCGATATAAACGTAGAAAAACGTGAACAATTTTTAAAGAGACTTCTTTTTTTAAAAAAAACAATAATCATGTGCACTGTTTGCTAATTCTAGTTTCCGATCAGCCACTCAATGGTTATCAGTTCAAATAATTTTAGTCACATAATATTCAACTAATATAAGTCTAAAGCAATGTTTCTAAAAACCTTTAAACAAGAGGTTCGTTTCCAGTTGTTGTTTTTAAAGTTCATTTAAATTGTGATTTAATAATAATGAGAACCACTGTTTGTGCGTCTTTTAACAGACAATCCGATGGCTCATATTTGACAGACAATCCGATGGCTCATATTTGACAGACAATCCGATGGCTCATATTTGACAGACAATCCGATGGCTCATATTTGACAGACAATCCAATGGCTCATATTTGACAGACAATCCGATGGCTCATATTTGACAGACAATCCAATGGCTCATATTTGACAGACAATCCAATGGCTCATATTTGACAGACAATCCAATGGCTCATATTTGACAGACAATCCAATGGCTCATATTTGACAGACAATCAAATGGCTCATATTTGACAGACAATCCGATGGCTCATATTTGACAGACAATCCAATGGCTCATATTTGACAGACAATCCAATGGCTCATATTTGACAGACAATCCAATGGCTCATATTTGACAGACAATCCGATGGCTCATATTTGACAGACAATCCAATGGCTCATATTTGACAGACAATCCAATGGCTCATATTTGATAGACAATCCAATGGCTCATATTTGACAGACAATCCGATGGCTCATATTTGACAGACAATCCAATGGCTCATATTTGACAGAAAATCCAATGGCTCATATTTGACAGACAATCCAATGGCTCATATTTGACAGACAATCCAATGGCTCATATTTGACAGACAATCCGATGGCTCATATTTGACAGACAATCCGATGGCTCATATTTGACAGACAACACTTCTCTATAAAGCGCATACTTTTCTCTTTACTACCATATAAAGAAGACTTTAAAAAACAATGGGAGCCAGTAACACAATAGAACTATTGAGCTTAGTAATTAAACGTGGGTTTGTTTTCATCCCCGCTTTAGAAAAATTGGCGATAATCCGTTTCTGAATTAAAACCAGAAATTGTACTCTACAATTGTGTTACTAGGATTTCCCTGGATCGAAAAAGTGCACGCTAGGGTTGTCAAAGGAAAGGTTGTCGAAGGCAGGAGGTTGTCGAGGGGAAGAGGTTGTCAAAGGTAACGGTTGTTGAATGGAAGATATTGGTTTTTAAGGAAATGGAGGAATTAAGGATAGGGTCGATAAAGGAAATGGTCCATGAAAGCAATGGTGTGTTAATTGTAAGTCAAAGAGCAATACAGGGAGTTCCCAAACCATAAAAAGGGATAACTTTAATAAAAAATTTTTTTTTAAATTTAAAACATCGATGCTGGGGTCCAATCTGCCAACGACCATCTTTCACCACCATCAAATACAAGCTCGTTCTTTCAACAGCCATCTTAAATGATAACACTACAAGGAATTCTACTTTAGCGCCAGCCCTAAGGAAATTGATCGTCAAATCTTTAGACATTTTTTTGTGTTGTTTTTTTTCTGCCGGGGTAAAGGGAGAGGAAAAAATAAGCAAGAAAACAATTAGGGGAAGTAATAATGAGCAAGTGATGCGGTGAGTGCACTGGAGTGATTCATTGCGCCAAATGGGAGAATGATGAACGAAGCACGGTAGTGGCCCTTGTCACCCCTTGTATTGATCCAGGGCCAGACCTAAAGAGAGCTGTTCCTGGAGGAGGTTAAGCTGATGCTACAAATGGCTTCGTCTTTTTTTTTATGTCCCCTTCTTCTCTAATTCTCACATAATATTCATATCAATAATGTCACGTGCAAGTGTTTTAGGATTTCTTTCTGCGTTTTGAAAATCAGGGAATGCATTATTCATTTCTACAGTGAAATGCCTAGGGGTCGCTATCTCTTTCTCTGTACCTCTCTTTCTCTCCTTTTCTCTGTCCTCCTCTCTCTCCCTCTCGTATTTCCTGTCTCTCTCTCTATCTCTTTCTCTCTCGTATTTCCTCGCTCTCTCTCTCTCTCTATCTCTCTCTCTCTCTCTCTCTCTCTCTCTCTCTCCCTCTCTGTCTCTCTCTCGTTTTTTTTCTCTCTCTCTCTGTCTCTCTCGTTCTCTCTCTTTCTCTCACTGTGTATGTATGTGTGTGTTAGTATTTCTTTGTTTGTGTGTGTATCTCATTGTCTCTGCAATCAATAACAATATCAATATTCGAGTTTAACGTAAGTCAATGATGACAATTAGCTTTAAATGAAATGCTATTGTAAGATTTTTCCACATACAACAGTGACCACACGTCATAATGAAATTACTATTGGACAATCTGGATTTTAAATAATTAAATAATTAAAAATCAATCTGGGACGAAGTAAAAAAAATTTTTTTAAATAAAATGAAGAGTTTTCTTTCCATTTTTTTACTTGGTAAACATTGACGATAATGGACAACATTACCTTCAATATTTTGTAACTTTATGATTGACACAAATTATTGACTAGCCACTAGGCGGGCCTAAAAGTCTTTAATCAATGAATTTCTCTCTCGTTGATAAGTTTATAAAATAATTATTTTCTTTTTTTTTAAATGGGGACATGGGGGTGGAAGAGGAAGGAGGCAGGAGGGAAACAGCCTTGGGGAAGGAGGAAAGACTTGGAATTGTCTTTTAAAAGCGTGTCTCTTCTGAAGTCTTAAATTAATAAGAAAAAAAAAGCCCGGAGTTATCCCCCGTCCACGTGTTAATTAAGCGCCCCTGATCGTGTAAAACAAATTGACTTATGGATCATGAAACTATCGTGTCAAAAATAATCATGCCTCCAAGGGAACACGCCCATGCCCCCCTTCAAAAAGAAAATGTGGGAATGTGGTTCTGTCAAAAAACCGGAAGGTGGGGGCAACCGGAAATGGAGAGGAAGATAGCTGGAGCTGTCATGTGATTTCAAGGGTGTTAATTTAGCCGATATCTTTTTTTCCGCTTTGAATAGTTCAATTTATTTAGTTACCAGAGAGAAAGAAACGTTGACACACACACACACACACAGAGAGAGAGAGAGAGAGAGAGAGAGAGAGAGAGAGAGAGAGAGAGAGAGAGAGAGTAAGAGAGAGAGAGAGTAAGAGAGAGTAAGAGAGAGAGAGAGAGAGAGAGAGAGAGACAGTATTTGTTCAGTTTTTATGCGATATATTAACCACCAAGACTTTGTTCAAGTTCCGTTATTACTCTACTGTACAAATATACCCTTGTTCCAAATCCGTTATATAGACTCGTGGCGTCTGCTTGATTGCGTGCTGCAAAGACTTTGGATCGATTTTAACACACTTCCTTGTATCAAATCGAGCTGAAATTTTGCAGACAGATTCGTGGCGACGATAAAAAATTATGTATCAAAATTTTCCATCGATCGAATGTGCCGTAATTAAATTAAAGAACTTTTAGTTTATCTCTATGTAATATGTAAATTAAAATTTCTGTGCTAGTCTGTCGCGTGGTGCGTATTATATTGAGCAACTTAAAAAAAATATTTTCCTGTCGCACAGTGCGGTGCGTATTATGTGACAGGTACACAATGCACTATGTTATGTCTCAAATATAAAGGATTTATAGTTTTAAAAAAAACGTTGGTTTTTATGGGTTTTTATTAAAATTTATATTTAATAATGAAAGACTGCTTTTAAAAATCGGCGAATGAAATCAAGAAACTCTTGTCGCTTTATACTGAGTTCTATCGTCTCGAGCTTCTGCGAACCTTGTTCCCGTTATTCTTTGAACGTATACGAGTTCTCTGTACGGATAACTCCACCGAGCCACGTTAAAGTAGGCATAGCGTCCTGCTACTGAAAGATTGCCTCCCTTTTTTTTTGTTGGGCGATTTTATGGATAGGTTAATAACATTATCGATACAAGACTTCGTATCTTAAGTTACCCTTTTTGACATGTATATCCAGGTCAAACAAACAAAAATCTATAATCACCCAATCCCCAGCACATAAAAGAAATATTTAATTGAGATAAGTCATGCCCCCCTGTAGTTATCACCGTGTCACTAACAACAAAGATCTGACGTCACGCCCAGCTCCTCCAGCCATCTCCGTGGCGATCTTCGCCTTTTCATTACAGCGATGATAAACGCACTAGATGCCGGCGCTGTCATGAAAGTTACGATCTCTCTTTCAGCGTCCTTATCGCGCCCAAATCGGGACTTCCCGCAAGCCCCAACGAATAAAACCCGGCGATGTTCAAGAGAGAAAGTAGCGTTTAAGAGTGTTAATGGCATGAAGCTATGCCGCACCAGATTCTCTTCGGGGCCGCGCTGTAAAAAATTTCCCCATTACGGAATTTTCCAAACGACTCATTAAAGAGGTGTGCATGCCCCACGATGTTAATCGTTGAGTTGCTCACAGATGGGAAGTAACTTTAGGCGTTTGAAAGATGTGTGAGATTGACAAAAGAAAACATATAGATAATCTAGGACGGGTTCAAACAAGAGCTGAAAGATTCATTGCTGGTGAATATTCCCTATTGACAAGAGTAGCACCATTAGCTAAAGCATTACATCTAGCAACACTTATAGAGCATAGAAGAACAAAGACAAAAATAGTAAAATTAGACATTCCATTCTAGCCTGGAAATTTAAAATAATCCAACACTCTTATAGACAGAAGGATTTTAAAAAAAATTTTAAAATTTAACAGAACAAAAAAAACACAAAACAAAAACACTTTTCTGTTTCATGTGCAAGAACAAAGACAGTATAATCCTCCCTCTCTCCATCTTTAATTCAGGCGTCAAATGGGTAGTCTGAACGAACCAGGAAAATCAACACATTATCAATATTCAAAACTATAATAAAAAATGCAAGCCTAGACATAAGCAACGGATAAATGTGGGACGCGATAACTTCTATATAGCATGAGCGTCTATAATATATCATAAATGACACACGATGGATGGTGTGCTAGCTTTATAAGGGCGTTGGCGTTAGTGTAAGAGGGGCGGGAAGGTTCATAGTTAGGTGGATAGGTTTATAATTTATAGGGAAAGTAGTCTATAAATGGGTAGGTTTATCATGGTAGGTTCATAGGTAGGTGGCTAGGTTTATAGGGGTGATATGTGTATGTGTGTAATAAGGATTTTGAGGGATAGAGGGGTGTGAGATGTTTTGGGTTGATGGAGGAAGATATCAGGTAATGTTGTGTGTGCTAAGGTGGATGGGTAGTTGTTGTGGTTTGTGGCTGGTGTGGTTAGAGAAGACACGACGGTGTGAAATGATTCGCCGGTCGCCCGTGAGCGTAGTTTTCAAAGGGAGCAAACAGTAACAAGTGAACGGGAGTGAAACAATTTATCAAACTTTTATCGGAAGTAACGTACTTGTGTCAGGCGAACCCCTCGCTCGACCAATGGACTTTCCCTAACGACTGGTCTCAAACGTTGAGCGTAACTCACCAAATTGTTACAAACTACTGTGGAAATGTCGTTTCTTTCTCTTTCTTCTGTCAACCCCCATCACAAAGATGACCTGTTTCCGCCCCTTAATACGTTTAAACAATAGATGCCGCCCCTACCCCTCTCCCCCCCCTCCCACGACCATTCGCGGTCCCTAGACTGAAGCCATCCATCATACTGATTCGTGTGCCATAATGATCAGCCCCAAAGACGAGATCCTCTTAGCTGGCTGACCTTCGGAGTACCCACAGACTTTGAGATACGCTGGGCGGGTTTCTGTGTCAACAGTCCCAGGTCAGCTTCTGGTGGTTGGGGAAGAGGGGTGGGGGGGTGATTATGTTTGGTCTCTCTGGTCCGATTCGATACGTCACTTCTCATATAATCAGTAGACGCCACCCGTTTGCTTTACACGATGTTTATGTTTCGGAATATATATAATTTGCTATGTATGTTCGTTCGTAACGTTATTTGCGCACCGCTTTAAAAAAAGCCTTGAAAAAAATTACTGTACCAAAACAACTCTTTTCGATTGTCCGCATAAAATTGTTCAATATGGAAATGAGATTTAATATTTTCTCTCTTTGTCTCTACGTTTTCTGATTATTGACGATACGGCTTTCAGGCAAAAGGGTACAAATATATGAAATATATTTATTTTGAAAACTTCCGTCGTTTTTTATGGCTAATACACTAGTTTACAATAATTAGTTATTAAAGTAAAAAGTACCCCATCCATTCACCCCCTCTCTCTCACTCTCTCTCTATCTCCCT